>JAVHNF010035596.1:0-11229 GCA_034783455.1 Micropsitta finschii
GCAAGCAGGGACCTCACCTCATCCCTTCACATCTCCCCCTTCTACTGAGGCTCTCTGCAGACAACCAGCCCAGCACCTTGCAACATGTGAATGATTTCAGGGAGCAAACACTTCCTAAAAACAAACTGCCTGAGAGATGCTGTTTTGCAGATATCCTGTAATGCCTCTATCCTGTACATATGCAAACATAGATGGAGAAACAGCTGAAGTGTCAATTTTCTCCACTTTCTTTTACCCACCTCAGCAAAGTGTCTCTTTTTTAGGCTGGGATCTATTCAATAAATATTGGAAGTCCTTGTCTTCCCTCAGCCATGTCTACATGCAGGAAAACAAAGCTAATTTAATTTGTCCTTAATGATTTGTAGGCAGATTGTTTCATGAACTGTTCAGTTATATTTACAAGTATTTTTCAACAGCCTATGAAAAAACACTACAACAGAAGAGGCTGAAGATTTATAAATTAAGTTTTTATAATGGAAGGTTTTCATAAATTGTTCTACACAGGCTTCATTGAAAATTATTCTCTTAGCTGAAAATGGTTTAAGTTATTTTGGGAATACACGAGTCTTTAAAGAAAAGCATACTGAGATTAAAAATAATAATAAGAAATCCAAACCATTTTACTTCATTTAAAAAGCAGCCTTCCAGTGACTGCTCTCACTGCGACCAAAATATAAAATAAGAACTAAGAACACTTGAGAAGTTTCCCCCAACTTTCTTTGCAATTATCAACTGTTTCAAATGATGAAATGTTCTGTGAGCTGTAATAGGATATATATGCCAGCTACGTAATGGGTTTTTCTCTCGAGCCAGCAAGCAGAATTCATTATCTATGCCACAAGAGAGAAACCTAGATCCTAAATTTTACAGAAGCTGTAAGAAGGTTTTATGTTACTTGAATGACTTGCTTACTAAAACCACTGATATGTCATTTATATTCTCCAGGAGAAGAAAGAGAGAATTTGTGTACAAACAGATGTCTCTCTAAAAGAGCAGCGTTTCTGATATTTAGCATATCTATAGCTCAGTGCATTTTAAACCTGAACCTGAATTTTTAAACCTGAATTTGCTTCCTTAGCCACGTATATGGGGAAAACAGACTAAAGCAGGCAGGAAATAGTGGAACCAATTCTTTAATATGAGCAGGATTGGGCCCCATGTATTGTTAGCTTGAAGAAGAAACTTGTTGTTTTTCATGTGCCTGTTAATACAGGCATCTCTTCAGCTTTGCAGAAAAGATGCTGTGCTTGAGGAATTTCTGCCATCAGTATTTTCTGTATGCTTTTTCCCAAATGGGCACAGAAGCTCCTGGCTTGCCAAGGTAGAGTGGGACAGAAACACTAAATTCTGCACACAGGCCTATCCTGGGGAGGACAGACATCAAACTGTCTGTGCTGCTTTGGGATTTCTGATCCCTAAGAAACTGCATGTCCACTTGTTGACACTGACCTGCACAAAATCTGTGGATGAAAATAAGTTAGAGAGGATGCGTGTCCTAACTAGTGTGCTATCGTAAACCACTCCACACTGTGAAACACACAGAAGGCTGCACCGAGGAGCAGCATCGTCGCAGGAGGGAGAAACAACAGTGAATTAAACTGTGCTCTCCAACAGGAGAGGTTCTGCAAGGCACAGTTATTGAGCATCAGGTTTGGCTCCTTGCTGCGTGCGGTGCACTCCTCGAGGTGGTCCGAGTGGGATGCTGGTCTGGGCGAGGGAAAGTAAACTGGCTGAAGTGAACCACCAGGGTCCTCAGTGCAAGTCCCCGCTTTATGTTTATTTTAATGAAGTACAGTGGAAACTGTATTGCAGCGTTTTTAATCACTCAAAATTATCATCCTTCTTCGTCACTGAAATAGCACAATAGATAATTGATCTGCTGAACCAAAACAGCACAACCCCCAGCAGTATGTTTGCACTAATTCATGAGGGCTTTTTTTAATGAATTTGGGAAACTATCTATATACCTACACAAAGGTCTTATTTTATTATTAACTGCAGTAATTTCGTACTGGAACCCTAATATTATAGCGCAATTTAGTTGAAACTGTTGAACTTGTGAACTGCTAACAATACAAATAACACAATAATAGTGAAGAATCCAAACACTCAGCGGCAGCAAACTAATAATCAGTAACACTTTTATGCCAAACAAGCTACCAGGGAATTAATAATTTCCCCCTCCCTCAGAGCAACACCACCGGTGTTTCAAGGCATTTCTCTTCCAAGGAAGGATGCCAACTCCTACCACAGCCCAAAAGCAGGGCGGGTTTCTCCTCTGGGCAAAGGTATGCTTTGTGGTGCCCCCCCCCCCAATATTTCCTGCCCTCCTCCCCTTCCTGATGGGGCTGTTGCACACAAAGGCTGTGGGACGCCAGCCCCATCCCAGGCTGAGAGAACAACAAGCATTCCCAGCACCTCACAAGCCGATTTGCCTCGCAAGAAGGCAGGAGGTAAATAAATAGGTTTGGTGAGCCAGGTCTTGCCTGTATATACACCTGTATCAACAAGGATGCAAGCACAATTATCTTACCTTAATGAACTTAATCTTTAATTTCACAGCTTGGCCCTTGTGCTCAGCCTCTTAACAAAGGAGCCGAACTGTTTTAGTCCATATGACCACCCTTCCTCCAACAGCTGTGGAAACTTAAAGCCACGACAAGGATTTTTGCCCCTTGTGAAACTGTCAAAAGCAATAAATATTTTTCTTTTTTTCCATCATTAGACCCTGCTAAGAAAGCCTGCCCATTGTCCACTGTAATTCCCAGCGCTCACGGGGCAGGAGCTTTATTGTCCCAAATGAATCCTGAAGTGTGAACAATGCCGGGGAAAGCGGCCACCCTTTTCGGGAGGGTGTAGCCGCGAGGAATGCGGCGCTTCCCCACGGACGGCTCCGCCAAAAGAGCACTTGTGTTTTTTAACACTGGCCTTTCAGGAGGATGCTCGAGTTAAGGCATTGTGGCCCACTGTAAATAGATGCACTCGCCAGAATGGGGCTTCGTCATCCCTAATTAGGGAAGTAACTCCAGAGAGACAGCATGTCACTTGCAAGACTGGGCTCATTGTTGGGTTTGTGCGCGTCCCCACAATGTTAGGTAATTGGAGTTGTACCTTTTAGAAAGCTGCTAATTTCACATAGGAAGTGCTAACAAGACCTTTGTGTGCCATGTTTTCCTTCGTCCTTTCTAAGGAAGTTACAGAGCTCGAGTACTGGGAATGGCTGGGCCAAGGCCTGCCGGAGGAGGCTGCGGTAATGAACCACTTCAGCCCCCCGACAGAAAAAGGAGGCCTAATTTTCGGGCCTGAGAAGACTAGGACGGACAAAAGGTTCTGTTTAAGCTTATTATACGGGACATTCTCAGTGCCTACACAGCTTTCCTCGAAATGACCCTCTCAAAATAAGTGCATCAAGTTTGAGCAAATAGAAACATGCAACTTTCGAGGCTGGGGGTTATAGTTTTCTTTACAAAGCCATTTATATAATGTAAGCCGCAATTAGCGTGGAACGGAGCAACAAGATCTAGCGAGGAAAGTTCCCCTGACAAAGGACAGAAATTAGGGGAATAAGTAACAGTTAAATATTGGCTTCGGATAACGGGCTGAAAAGGCCTTTCAAATCAGCTGTGGATGTCGAAAAATAAAATCATTTTGCTCCGAGTCTCTTTCACTGCAAAGTTTGGCTTTTAAATCGCTGAGTGATTAATTCCACTAATTTTAAATTACCCAGATAGAACGGATCTGGGCTTAAAAAAAAAGGAGAAAGAAATAACTGAAAAGCCTCTCGCCTTTTAAGCCTGACAATATCAGCAAAACATCCGTAGGAATTACATGTAAAAAATTCAAATGGCAATGAAACAAATTACTACTTACAGTGTGAAAAGTCCTCAAAAGCTTTTTATAGACTTGAAATGCAGAAGTTATATAAACTACTCAGTGAAAAGAATTAGAAAATGACCTTTGCAGATCGGGGGCAAAAATGAACAGTCTTCAGGGGAAAAAAAACCCCCACTGTTAACAATGGCTTTTAATGCCATTTTGCTTCCCTCATTTATCTAATAATCATGGCAAGGTTAGGGTAAACAATGAACAGTATGTTTTCACATATTCCACCTTTAGTGTCCTCCATATGAATTTCTAAAACACTTAAGAGAATAGATACATAAACCTGTGACCTTCAAATGAGCTTTTTGCTACTTCCAACATTTTGAATAAAAAAGGTCAGAAAATTGAACCGCTTTCGCGCAGTAATGAATTCCATTCTGTTGGGTAAACAAAGCTAAATTTTAAACCAGGGACCTGACATCTCTATAGCTCAAGAAGCTTTTCTCTTCTTCGGGCGTGCGGGGCCGGGGGGGGGGAAGGGTGAGGAATGCGAGCACTCGGCCAGCCACCCCCTAAATCACTGCAGCATCCACCAAGGGGAGGAGGAGGAGGAGGCAGAAATATTTGGTTTTATTCACAAACAGCCGTGATTTCCAAGGCCGGTGTGACACAAACGTCTGGGGTTTAAGACATTTCTTTTCCTCCTTCCTCCACCTCTCCCCCCTCCCCAGTGAATAATTGATCCGGTGCACACAAAAAGAGGGTAGCCAGCGCTACCCTAGTCGAGCTAGCTCTTACTGCCGAGGGCCTCCAAAAGTTACTTCAATTTCCGCCGTGCTTTTGTCCGTGAGTTGTCCTGGCTGAAAGGCCCGGTTAGGTATTGTTGCAAAAAAAGTCTGCGCCCACGTTTATTCCCCCCCTCTAATTCATACTCCGCATTGTGGGGTTTTGCTATTCAGGGACTGATTGGACAACAGCCCGAAGAATGGCCCCAGTGATTAGGCTCTCAGCATGTGTCTGGATTGTGGGTATAAACCCAGAGCAGGGGCTTCAATTCACCGCAGCCTTCTGCTTCCTCCTAGTGCCTCCCGCACCCGATATTTAATGCATCCGTTGCTGCAGGTAATGCATTCCTTCATACCAGGAAACAGAATCCATACAATTAGCTGGCACAGTAGTGTGCGAGCCCTCGAAAGTCCAGGGGTTGTGCCCCGGGAAACAACTGCACTTTGGTATTGATAGGAACTCGCGGGTTTTCGGCCAGGGTGGGATAATGCAACACCCCAAGTATTGTCATGACAAGGTATTCATCCTGCCTGACAAAGACAACTTTTCCAGCATCCCCCCAGGGGCACACGGATTTGTTTGTTTAGAAGCGGAGGTGCGGTTTGCCCGGCCCACTGCAATTCCCAAACACTGGGCCTGACCCCATCCCCTGCCTCCCACTGCATCATGCAGTGGTAAGCACTTCTCCCCCCCACCATCGCTTTATGTTTGAAAGTATGGCAGCTGCACAAGTCATGAAGTGTACAGATGTCACTCTGCGTCTTACATGTCAGTAACTGGAATTAATTTACATTTATTTGCCTATTGTTTTATATCATTTTATGACAATGTGCTGCATAATATAATTTAAATCTTTAATGTACAACTAATTCTCTACCATTAATTTGTCAACATGATTACTGGATACGCCACCAGGAAAAGCTGGATGACTTGAAATATGTAAAAAGGCATTCCTGTAGCTTTAAAAGAGGTTTGCATCTGAAATGACAAAGGTTTACAGAACTTCTTTTGGTCTGTCTGTAATTCTACGAAAACTACAATTTCAATGTAATTTCACAAACTGAATTATTCCAAATCTCACTCTGAAATAAAATAAAACATCTAATATATTAATTAGCCCAGGGAGAGAGTCCCAACAGTATTGTAAGAAGCAAAATGATAGCTTGATTCCTGAGAAACGCAGCCTTCATCGTGACAAATCCTGGCTGATAGGAGTTTAAACTGTCTCCCTGCCAATAGTATTTCATTTTGGGGAGAGCAGTAATCATTTTAGCTATGCACTGCATTTGGAAAGCAGCTCATAACAAGAGCAGGTTGTGGATTTTTTGACACAAAATGGTGATTTGTTGAAACTGAAACTTGTCCTGGGAGCATTCAGCAGGAGCTACAGCACGGAAGGTTTCTCACGGTGGAACTGCTGATTAAAAAATGAGGAGGGAGACAGGGGAGAGGGAAAAAGGGACAGAAGAGAGAGGAAAAGAAGAGGGGGAGAGGGTTTTTCTCTGCCTTCCAGCCCTCCCACCAGCTGCTTGTAGGTAGGAGGTCAGGGTGCTCTCCAGGGATGTGGGAGAGCCAGTTTCAATTAGCTCAGCAATGTGCTTCTGAGGGGGAATTCAGAGCACATCACCTCTTCATTTTTTTCTGGCTGGTGAGGACCACCTTTTCCTACAGCACTCAGACTTACTTGAGCCAAAATAGAATTGCAGTAAAGCTGGTACTGTAAAAATTCATTCCAGGAGCTTATTAGCATCATCTATAATGATCAGTTCCCTGTTGTACTACATATAGTATACAATGCAAATTGTATATTAGAGAGGATTGAGTCAATTGAATGGCTGAGATACAAAGATTGTGTAGAAAACTCTGAAATTCCTCTGTGCTGTTAACCACTGTCTGCTCAGTCTGGAGTCAGGATAAAGCAAATCTCTTGCAACTTAGTAAGGCATCTTCAGTTATGATGTGTGTCATGAAGCTATGTGAATTGTAGTTTGTGAAGCTAGTAGTTTACACTAGAGCAAAAAAGTGCAAAAAAAAAGAGACTGAAGTGAAGAAAGAGAGGTAAAATGAGGTAATGGAGAAACATACTAGGATTTCAGTACAGTATGAATGTAATAACTCAGTGCTTCGATATATTTAACAAGACCAAAATTCAAACCTGAATCTCAGCTTTCTGGTATCTCCTATTGGTTTTGCTATCATCAATCATCTCCTTTACTCTGTATTTGTCAGACCCTTTATCCCTCACCACTCCAATTTTACTCCAAACCATCACTCAAAGCTAGAAAAGCAGAGAACAAGCTAAGAAGGAACTCAGCAGGGATCTGTATAAACCGGTTTATTAAAGTGCCTCTTCAATTTTTGCTTCCCTTCTCATTCTGTAACTCTAAAATACCATTTTCTCATGAAGTAACAGCAAGAACAATCTTCTGCGACACCACAGGAGGATACTAGCTGTTCGGGGAGTCCTCTTGTCTAACAAAACCTGCTTCAAGTGGCAGTGTCATTCTTGTTCCAGCCCTAAGTGCCTACCTCGTCTTTCTAAAACCATCCTTCTTAAAACTGTGTGAAACCTCTGTGCTTTCAGACATCATATGCATAGCTTTTTCTTATGAATCTGTCAGACTTCAGAAAGTTTTCATGCCAGAAACCCACAGGGTGACCACTTAGAACAAGTTCACTGTTTTCCATAGTGAAGACCATGCTGCAAATTGCACCAGCATTCAGGATGCACACAGAATGTTCAGTTTTGCTATCGACCCATCCAGCATTCACTGTGATCACAAGATTGCTGTTACTGGAAAATTTTCATTCTACCACGTAGGTGTTGGAGGGTAACAGCAAGGGTCATGCCACAGTTTTGATAAGTATGTTGGCAGACATATGACATGCCAAATGAGAGCAATGCACAGTACAGGTCACTCAGGAGTGCATCCTAGAATTCACTGTAAATCTTAGGAGCTCCTGAAATATCCATATAGTTATTCCAAATGGCCTTCAAGACATCTCAGATGGTATCCCAAGAGTTAGTTGCACTATGTAGATAACTTTTCTTCATTCTTTCTAATAACAAAACGGTATTTTGGTTTTGCTGGTTTTCAAATGTCTCTGTAATTTTAAACTCAGACCTATGATTTTTTTCACATGCCTTTTTTTTTTTTCTCCTCAGTGCTTTTACTCAGATTGTTTGTATATCAGAATTAAGTGAGTCTGATTGCTTCCAATTTGTTTGTGTTAAGGAAGAAAAAACCGCAAACTATATATTACACTTTGAGGGTTCTGTCACAAAGCACTAAATTAGTTTCCCAGATCCATAATCCATCAAATGTCTGAGTCGTAGCTATGCCATGAGTGATACCAACATTCTGTGGAGGACCTTGATACTAATTTGGAAGCAGAATCCAATACCTTGCAGATTTCTAACCTAAGGATGTTTGTGCCTTCGAAGTTCATGAGCTGTGCTACTGCTTAATGGAATAAAACTATTCTGCGCACTTTTTTAATGGATTTTATTAAAAAAGTAAGGTGGGCAATACATACATAGCAAATAGATTGCTGAATGTATCATAGTTTTACTAACCTGAGACCATACCTGAAAATAAATCTTTGAGCAAATAGGATCTATCATCAAATTAACACAGGTAATTATGCCCATTAAGAGGCTGTGCCTAGGAGAAATAATTGTGCTTTCACTTTATACAGGATGAACTGTAAAGGGTGGTCTAGTTGTTAGAGAAGGAAGAGTCTTCAACACTGCAGAGTCATCATTACAATTGATTGGTCCCTAATGAAGAGCACTTGCATCTATAGGATGGAAATGCTCATAGGATCTAAATGTCCATTCTCATCGTAGACCTAGTCAGATTAAGCAAGCAATATCTGGGTTTTTTTTTGACTCAGCTCAGAAAAGGTATAGCAATTGCAAGAGCTTATAGAACCTTCCATTTTAACCATTGTCTCTTCTGGTTTCTTTATGATGTGCTCTTAGTTTATTTTTTCCTCAGTGGTTTATTTTTTCCTCAGTGGTCTCCTGATGATTAATTCAGCCTTCCATTTTGTTTATCAATGGTTTATCTAGACACTCTTAAACAAATTTAACCCCAAAGTAAGTAATTAATCCAATAATTAATTCCCGTCTTTCCCTGTAGACAGGCATACTAGTGTAAATTAAAGAAACTGGAAAAAAGGGTTTTCATCCTTGGAACCTAAGGATAAAAGGTAACAAAGTGTTTGAGTTTCTGCTTCATTTCTTATTATGTGTAAGATATGTAGCTAATTTTCTCAAACCATATGATAGAAGCTTAGTTAGAGTTTGCAATCCACATGGTGTTTTGTGTCACACTGCAGAATAGTCAGGCTACTTTTGACATTTCTCTTTCCAAAAGAAGCTGCTGCATGTGGTCCTGCATTCTGCTGACAGCATCAGGAGATAGAGGCTGCTTTCCCTCAGTGTGGTCCTTGCTTTTGCTGGAAGGCCTTCGCATTTGCACTGCTTTTGGAGAACCCTTCACAGCCTAAGAGCACAGTGGAAATTTGTACTGACTGCAATTCAAAGACTGGATTCCTTCATGATGCATACAAATCATCCTGCCTAAAATGATTTAAATAAAACTCATTCTAAAATATTTCAGGTTCATTCATAAGACTTAAAGTGGGAATTCATACACTGCTTGGCTTATAATAAACTGTCAGAGCATATTAGTTTAAGAAACATCCCCACAAATTTAGATTATAGGCAGTTATGAGTTGTCTTGACAAAAGAGATGCCATAATAACTGTTTAATGATGCTTGCACTGCTGTTACTACTATTATAACATTAAAGTCAATTAGATTAAACATTAGGTTATATAATCAAAGACAGCTTAAAGACCTGGGGAAAAAAAATGGGAAAAAAACTGGAAAACACCAACCTACCAAAACTTCTGAGGATTAAAAAGTATCTCTTTTTACATGAAGATTGTTGCTTTTTCCACTGAAAATGTCAGAACTTATGAGTAATGAACAGTCCCATAGTTATGGCAGTCCTCTGGAGAGTAGGAAACCCTAGCTTAGATCTTCCTCCTGCTTAAATTTGAATATTTTTTTTTCTCAAGTAAAGATTGCAAACACCATGATGATTTATGATCAGCTGGCCTCTCTAACCCAGAATATGCAAGCTTTTCCAACCAAAACAGTGGTGGGAAAAGGGATGTCCGCACTGAATGCTTATCTCAACATAAACAGAACCAATTGCTAAACCAGACTAGTGCATTTTCTATCTGTGGTGATTTATTACTCCATTTAGAAGACCTTTTTTTGTCTCACAGTTCTCCTGTGTGGCTTTTGTACAAATAGTCCCTTCACTTCTTTGTTTTCAGTTAGTAAGTGCTTAGTCTGGCACAGTGTAAATACTCCAGCAGTCATCACGCAACATTTTCTCCTTCTGGCAATGGGAAAGAACAACTTCCACGCTGCCAGGTGGAACCAAGGCTTCTCTGGCTTCCAGCTTTCCTCTGCAGCAATCCCCAAAGACTGGATTTCCCCATGTGCTCTGCTTGGAGTTTTTTCTTGAACAGACTTCAGACCTGCTGTAGATTATTATATAATTTCCTAGCTCTGCTTTGTCTTACTATAAATTTAAAGGTCAGTGTGAACAAAGTATTGCATATCATTTGTGCTTCACAAGACTATACATTGTCAGGAATTACTTTTTCCTTGGTGTAAAGGCATTGCCAGACAGCCATGGCATAGACTGTAATATACTTAGCGTAGGTCCAACACCACAGTTGGACACAAGAAACAATTTTAATACTCCAGTCTCAAGTCAAAGTCTTTAAAATTTCATTTAAAAGGTCTGTGTCCTGATGTGTATTTCCCTCATATGAGCTACAGTGGACGTTTAAACATCTGGGAATTTGAAACATCTAGGAAGTCTCTATTGGAGAAATCAGGAGTCATTCTGGAAACACCAAAACCATTTTCTAATAGAGGTTTTGCTACAAACAAGCAAAAAACTAAAGTGTAAAGTAAACACTTTGTAGTAATGTAGCTATTAATATTTAATTACATTCATATGTGAAAAATGCAATGATATTAAAATATTGTTTCTATACACATATTGTTTGTACTGGACATGTATAGACTGGTTGCAGTTTTCAATTCCTTGCTTAGGCACGTAAAACAGTGCTTCTGACTAACTAATGGCACAAATGGAGTGATAAGAATATTTGAAACAACTGCTTCTGGTACCGACATACAAAAATGCAACTGAATATAAGATTTTATTGGGTAAAATGGATTATTCTATCTGCGTATGGGCAAGTTAATGGTGTGCTGTTGCGAGTAATGATTTCCATCTCTGCAGTATAGCAAACTTCCAAAATTCATTCTCATCAGAAGCATTTTATAATAACTGATAAAATGCACATGTACCTACATGCTCTTCATACAGTGAACCCATTGTTACACAGCAGGTTTTGAAATTAACCTACAGTACTAAAACTGTATAGAACTGTATAAAAAGGGAAGAGACAGCAACATTTAATTTTCACCTTGAGTATTTGAAAGCTTCAGATCACCAGACATTAAAAAAAAAAAAAAAAAAAAAAAAATAATTATTTCATAAAGACCATGATCTAACATAT
>JAVHNF010035603.1:0-12384 GCA_034783455.1 Micropsitta finschii
TCCCTTTCTATGCACAGAAACTTCCAGTAATGGCCTGGGTAGGAACAGATCTATAGAAATATGGAGTCAGAAAAAACTAACTACAGGGAATATAATGAGTGTACAGCAGTCTCAATTAGGAATTGCTGTAAGCACTTTTATAGTGCTCTTATATAAAGGGAGGCTTAAGTCAAGGCTTGGCTTTAGAAGATAGCTTGTGCATGGGTATATGGCTGCCTGAAGCACTCACCTGATTCGGATTAGCATGTCTGTATGTTTTTCCTATGTCCCCAAATTTTGGGATGGAAAGGAGTGATAATCTTATCAAACTTGCTGATCTTCTATAACAGAAGAACACAGAACTAAGTGGTTATAATAAAGCACATACGTTCTAACTGATGTTCTGCCTAATATTAGTCTCTTGCTAGGATACTTCAACGGTGTGTTCCTTTAAATGAAATCCATTTGTTCAGTGAGCCGCTGAAGTTGAGAGCTGGCTCATCTGAAGATGAGTTACACCAAGAAAAATAGTTTTGCCTTCCCTATTACTAGCAATCGCCAGGGTATCCGAGTTGCTCAGTAGCTGCACGGAAATGGGGTGCCTGCTGGGTTTTATTTCAAGAGAAATAAAGGTTTCTGCTTTACCTGCACACCAGGGACCTGGGGGCTTCCACATCATTGCTCTGGGAGCAGTACTTGGTGTCCAAGCCAGCCTTGTTTTATCTTGTTCCCTGTCGCTACAGGTAAATAGGCATTACTGGTTCTGTTAGGGATAATGTGATTTTTAATCTATTTGGACACTCCCTGGAACTCTTTAAAAATTATACCTGAGTTACTGAACCGCTAATTTTATAAATGTCTTCTAATACTTCGACACCCTTCAGTTCTCTGTCACGATTGATGTCAGAGAGATGTGGGTAATTTTCATTGCTAAATGTCTTCTCTCCTCTAACACACAAGTGCTTCAGTGCACTTCTCTCAAGATGCTGGTGGTTCTTCATAATATTGTATGTGCCTAATTTACAGGTTTAGCAATTCATGTAACAGAATTGCAAGTACAAAAAGCAAAATATGCCTTGGTCTGGAAAATGAAAGAGAATTTCGTATTTCTAGACTAGAAAAGCCCTTTTGTTTTATTCCTCATCTAGATTCTTTTCTGTTTACTGATTGCTACTGAAAGCCTGTAGGATACATGTCTGTCTTTCTTGGAAGTTGTATATTTGAGCCATTGCTTGGAACTTGCAATGGTTTTATGTAAGCTGAATGCAAAATGAACCATCTTCATGCTGTTTTTAACTGGGAGAAACTATCACTGTGTTTATAAGGCACATAAACATTTTGCTGCTTAATTTCTGGTTTTATCTGCCTTGCTTTGGTAGCCATTTAGAAATGTGGTAAGATTTATGTGATGGGTTAAACCAGAAGTTCATTACAGCAGAAGGCTTCTACAATGCTGAATCCGGGTGCTCTGAAATAGTAGTAGCATCATGTTTTCCAAGAGACCTTTTTTATGGCTGACTATCTCATCGGTAAGGCTCTCTTAGAAGGCTTGAACAAGGTCAGCAGCATGTTTATCCATTTCAGTCTTCTGATTTCTTAACCTGCAAGGATAAAGCTTGCTTCACTTGAATTTCTCAATGAAATATGAATGTCTAACTCTAAACTATGCTGCTGCCATTTAAAGATTCTTGTTTACATGTAGTAAAGGGAGCTGGAAAAAGAAGTAGCAAATTGTAAATTACAGTTTAAGATCGAACGGGCAATATTTTGGGTTAGGTTGTTAACTATATCCAAGCTGTGAACTCTGCTCTGCTACCTGGAAAGCTTTCTTAGTTTCAATTAGGCCTCTTCCATGATGGAAAGCTTTTTGTTGTTTTTCATGCAGACTCACCTCTTACTGCAAGGTCCAGAGCACACTGGTGTGTCTGAAGGGGTACTGGACTCTAGTGTTACAGAGACTAGAAGCCCGCCTAGAAACAAATAAACCAAAGCGCAGGAGCCCTCACTGTGGCTCAGTTAGCAGATGGTTTCTGTGAAATCACATTATCTTGTCCCTTGGCTTATCCAGACTACTTGCAGAATGCTGTATTTTATCTACAGAGTGCTTTCACAGTAAGTCCTCTGTAAGATTTCAAATGATCTGAAATTCCGGTCTAGGAATTATAGAAAATTATTGGAGTGTCTGCACAACCATGTAGTTATATGATCTAGAAGCATTTTATTCAGTTACTTTTGCCACAGGTGTATTCTGTGGATCAAGTTAGACTCATGGGATCACAGAATAGTTAGGGTTGGAAAAGACCTTAAAATGACTTCAGAATATTATTCTCCAGCACTTGGCTCCTGTGAGGTTGGAGGGTATGACCCTTTAACCGCTGAGCATGTAAAGGGGAAGGATAAGCTAAAGCACTTTGCGTAATTCATATGTAAATGCATTAAGTAAAAGCTGTGCCTCTATGTAATTAAACAGGTGACTGCATAAAGCAAACAATGGCAAACAGCTGTTGTTTTAATTAAAGAAAGAAAAAGACAAATGTCATGTTCATCTGGTTATACCAAAGAGGCAGGAGAAGGGCCTAAGACTGGCACAAGTTTTTTGTTTTCATTACTCTTGAGTTAGGAGGAGGATTTAAATCAAGGTACTCAGGCTGAGGATTGTCTTTTGAATGTTCAGTAGGATACCCCCCCACCCAGTTTGCCTCTTGCTTTGACAGGAAATGTTTTTCCATGATAGATCCCAGGAGCAGGTTCTCAAATGTGCCGGGGAGCCTTTGGTCTATTACTTGCCCAGTGCTGCCTGCCTCTGCCATGTGTGGGGTAGCTGTGGCAAAGTGAGGCCCATCAGTTAACTTGGGGTGGTTTCCACACTAGATACCTTATATTGCAGGAGTTAAGCAAAGCAAAACACAAAACCAAAACCTGACCAAAGCCTAGAAAGCAGGAATGCATTGTCTCATAAGTCAGAGGTGCTTTGTGTTTCACGATCTAGTTGAAGCAGTATTGTCTGCATGTTGTAATGTTTCATTATATGTACATAAAGATATAAATCTAAAAGAGAGACTGTGGTTATTTACTTTCCATTTACTGTTGTAGCTCTTTCATTATGAAAGTTCTTGTTTGCCCCAGGGAACTGTAATTATAAATTCTTTGCCAAATGTTCCCATGGTGTGGGGGGAATTAATTTGTAGCTTTATCATTTTAATGGCTGTTGTGCTCTAATGCATCATCGAAATGGCTTTACTCTGTATCTGATGTGAAGCCTTTTAAATAAACACTTAGAAGTGGATCTTAATGGATACAAATTTAGTAAAAATATTTGAAAATATATTCAGAATATACAGACCTAATGTACATGCAGAAATAGCTGTCAACCAGTTGTCATCATTTTAAAGGGCTTATATTGCCTGTACATATCCATCTTGGGAGAAGAGACATCTGTGCGTGTGGAGTTTGATTTCCTGCAAAGAATGAAAAACACATTATCACAAAAGGTGACATTTATAATGGATTATGCAGCCTGTTATGAACTCAGGACTGGAACGTAGCATGAAGCAGGAGTGTGTGACACTGGCATTACAGTTTTGTCAGAGGCCCTTATCACTGGAACTGTTGCATTTCTGTCTGTGTGGAAGGAAAACAAGCTGGAGAGGTCTGATTTAAATAACACTACTGTGAAGTACATAGTCATGGTGAGGGAGTGGTTATCAAAGATTTCTAAAGGTAAGGACAAGCAAGTGCTTTAATACACTCGCTATCCAGTTCCCTTAATGTCCCTCCAGAATTATGCCTTGGGGTAGCTGTGAACTGGAGTGGGTCCTTTCCAGCTCTGCCTGTGACCCCAGTTCTATTGCTCTTTTCAAGTAGTGGGCCTTGAGAAATACCATGAGTAACATCCCCATCAGAGATGGCCATTTTCAAGTCACATTAGGGGTATAAGAAAAGCTTTGGGTGAGCCTGGTGGACATTTTCATCTGTTGCTGTGTCTATTCAGTAGTACAGAGTAGTGTACAGAATTCAGTACAGTGCTGGCTTTTCACAGAGCTGGGTGAGACAGTGCAGGATTTAAGGGCCTTACAGGCTTATCAGTGTCTCATAGGCTTTTCTGCCTGACAAAACGATCTGTGCAGTTTTCCAACCTGAGCAGGATTTGGAACCATGCATGGAGCTGAGCCTGAACCTGTAATCCTGGCTGGACTGAGCTGGTTTGGCACAGCCTTGCTGAGTGACTTTATCTTTGGAGTTAATCTGTAACACAGAATAGCTCTGGCTGTGAATAAAACCAAGTTGATTTTATTTCAATTTCCATTGAACTGACGAAATCTGAAGCAGTTTCCAGAACTGAACATCCATTCTTTTCCTTTGCCACCTAAAATAATTAAGTACTTCTCAACTGCGATATTGTACACTCGATTTGATGTGCATGGCCATGCAAATGGTTGTGTGTGTGAATGCTTTGCGTTGGTATTTGACAAAGACTTGAGGGGGTGTTGTTTGCTCAAGTCACAGTCATTGTATGTCATGTTTCAGTTATGCCTCTTAGAGAACTAAGAATGAAGTTGAGAGGTGGCACTGGTGGGGGTACTCCATTTCTGCATCAGGGGGTTTTCATGTGGCAGCTCAAGTAAAAGAGGAAGACCAGTCTTTTAAGACCTGAGATCCAAGTTTTGGGCTGGTGCAATGACATTTTAAACTAAATATTTACACTTGATTTCAGTCAGTTCCCATTAGGGAAGTGAAGGATGAAACACCCTGATTTTATTGCAGATGGCTTAGCTGGCTTTCAGGTTTCAGTGTTGCTTTTCATTCTAGCTGTCATCTATGTGAAAATTGTTCAGGTAGTGCAAATGGTTGCAGGTTCTGTTTCCCACTTGCTGGATCGAGGTATGAATCTGTCAACTGCTCTGACTTGGTGAGATCTCAGGAAACAAAGTGAAATTTCTAAACGAAAAGGTTCTGAGCTATCCAGCAACAGAAGTGAGACAACTTGACGTTGTTTCCCAAGTGCAGAAAATCATGTTGAGCTGTGCCAGCAAAGACCTATGTATAAATGCTGTTAAAGCTTCTGAAGTTCCTCTTGACTGCATCATTTTGGAAGGGCCTGCTTTAGCAACTCAGCTGTCAAAGAGGGAATGACAAGCCACTGGAAGTGGTCACCTTTCCAGCTGGCATAGTGCTTCCAGAAGAGGCTTTGCATCTGTCCTTTGGGAGACAGACTTAAAAATGTTTGAAGCTTTGTCAAACTCTAATGTGAAGAACATCGACTTAAACATAGTGCAAGATTACTGATCCAGGTCAAGAAATGGAAAAGTTGCTCTGCATGTGTAAGGACATTAGGCCAAGGGGAATGGCTTTAACCTGCCAGAACAGGGGAGACTGAGATGAGCTCTTAGGCAGAAAGCTCTTCCCTGTGAGGGTGCTGAGGCGCTGGCACAGGGTGCCCAGAGAAGCTGTGGCTGCCTCATCCCTGGCAGTGCTCATCAAATGGTATCATTTGACTTCTGCCTTCACTCACAGGACTCTAAAGCAGCAGATTCTTTAATCAAATCTTTACTGGTGAAAGCATTTTTATCATCTTTAATATTGTCTGTCGACTAGAGGTAAGGCAGGGCAGCTTTCTACCTGCACTCTGAATTGAAGGAAGGGAATGATTTAATCCTCACGTAATACAAGTGCATTGACTTGAGAGAATAGAGGATTTGTTCTCTTGAATGCTCACAAATGAATGGAATCAAGAATAGCTAGAAACTCCTCTGCTCCCAGCTGGGAAACACACGCTTTCACATCCTGATAATTGTGGCTTCACCAGAGAAAGTACAGACAGCCTCGGGCTGCCTGTGGCTTAGGGGAAACAGCATCCAAAGGAATGACAGAATTCATTCGAGCCATGGGTACAAACCCTCTGTAACCTACAAGTCCTGTGCTTTAGGAGGTGATGGCAGGATTGAGAAAGCTCTTGAGCTCCCTGCACCAACCTTGAGATCACCTGAAAACTAGAGAATAAACTAAAGCCACCGTACTTTTGAAACAAGCAGCAACTCATCGAACCCCTCATTATTGATCTCTCGTGGTTTAGATCTCATTTTCTTCGGATGCCCCAGTCTTCCTGCTCCTGCCCAGCCTACGCTTGTCTGCCATATGATAGCACACTAAGGCAGCGACACTGCAAGAGAAAATCCTCTCAAGTTTTGCCTGAAAGCATCCACTATCGATACAGGTGTGATCAGTACATTATTGATAGAGGTGTGATCAGTACCTTAGTGATACAGGTGTGATCAGTACATTATCGATATGGGTGTGATCAGTACCTTAGTGATACAGGTGTGATCAGTACATTATCGATACAGGTGTGATCAGTACATTATCGATACAGGTGTGATCAGTACATTATCGATACAGCTGTGATCAGTACATTATCGATACAGCTGTGATCAGTACATTATCAATACAGGTGTGATCAGTAATCCCGCTGTCCTATGGGCACGCAAGCAGTAAATTTGCAAGAAGCCATTTTCACTTCCCAGTCCCAGGATCAGCCTCTGCAATCCTCCTGGTCCTTTAGGGAACAAAATGTTGGACTTGCCAGCACCACCAGAGAAAACTGAGCTGAGGAATGTGGGTAAAATCCCTTGTGTAGGAGCACAGGCCCATTTCCCCAGCTCTCCAATGACATGCCTTTGCCTTTTGCTCACTCAAGCTTTGCTCTCAGTTTTTGGCTTTGAGAATATTTAAAGTGCAAAATTCAGTCAAAATCAGCATGATCCACTGGGTTCTATTTCAGCCTGATTTAATTCTGGTGTAAAAATACACTGTGATTCAGTTTGATGGAAATTCAAGCTGAAGTCTTCAAATACGTCTCCTCCAAAATATGCAGGGAGAGAATTTTTCCTTTAAATTTGGCTTTCAGGCCCTGGCCACAGCCTAACAGCCGGCAGCAGCACAGGGGCTCCATTCCCATCTGCAGCCCCGGCTCGGAGCAAGGACGAGCACCCCCTGGGCTGCTGCTCCCTCACAGTTTCTCTGTTCCTCTAAAAACACACACCAAAGCGTGGGGTCGTTTTCCTGTTTGAACTGAGAGGTTTGGGGATGCTGCAGGCTTTTTCCAACAAGCCGCAGAGCCCCATGGCACAGCAACAGAGGTTTCCACAGGCGGACTTAGAGCAGTTTGTCTGGAGGCTTTCAGAATGGATTGCGAACCGGGGCCCTCTCCACTCTATTTTCCGTAGAGGAATTTTTTAGCTGCCTTAGCAGCTAATCAATGAGCTCCTATAAATCACTGATCACTTGGTGAGTAGGTTCAGAAGCAGCACTGGAAAAAATCTTAAGTGATTTATGAGCCAGCTTCCTAAGTCCAGGGGGTTGCTGGAGCCGCGCAGTGCTCAGCCCAGCACCGGCCCATGGCTCTACACAGCTGATAGTCAATACGAAGTGGTCAACAGGAGCGCGCTCTAGGCGAACACTGGATATTATGGGTATTTCAGCAAAGCTTATACCCAGCCACTGAAATGTAAAAACTATTCTGACCTCCAGACTCTTTGCTTTCCTTTAAACATCATTAGAAAACTTATTTAACAGGCTAATTTGGGAAAACTAAGCAAACCAGCCTACGCAGCACTCTATGCCCAGTGTGCTGCTGCTCATTCTCTGTGTTACTGACCCAGATCCTACCAGCAGGGACAAAACCAAAGGACATTCACTCCTGAAGGAAAGTCCAAGGTTCCTGGGGCAGCCCCAGTGAGGCCATTAGCACAGAAATGAACACCAGGCTCCGACATGGAACAGCAAAGGGAGACCTCACCTTATTCACTGAGCCCTTATACCATGTGTCAGCCACCAGAGCTGCCTCTGCATGGCCTTGAGAGGCACCAGCCCTTTCCAAATCAACAACACATCCTCAAGGTTGGAGCTTGAGCTCCACTGATCCTTAAGCACTTGGGTCAACATCAGGAGGCAGAATAACAGCAGCAATGTTTTATGTATTCCAGTACTGCCTCCTGAAAGTAGCAGGGGGAAACCACTCAGGCAGGGTTCCTTGGCCAGCACATTCCCCATTACTGAAGCAATCCCACCAAGCTGAACTACTCCCTTCAGTCTGTTTCCCCTCTTTACATAAAACTGTACATATCTGGACAAGTTTCATAACCGGTTCCCCTTTCTCTTTGCAAAGATGTAACTCAGATTTTGCTTCTTGTCTCCATCATTTACCGTGTGTCAGCCTTGAACTTGAAAAGCCGGGAAAAAAACGGAGAAGAAACTGAGAAAATGTTGTGGTTACAAATTTAAACCAATGCAGGATGGCTGGACAGAAAAACCCAACCTGCTGCAAGCGTCTGTCTAAGTGTGCGATATGTTGCTGCTATGCATTGCATGGCAAGTATCTGTGCCGTGTTCTCGGAGTTACGCTCCTTTGCCCTTTCTGGGTTTGGTTTCATAAGAACCACAATCACATTTCAGCAAGTTTTAAAGCAGCCCAGACCTGCCCAGGCTGGAGAGAGCTACAGGAACAGGCTGGTGGGAGCCTCTCCATGTGGCCACTACTTCTGTCAGGGCAACAGACTGGGCATTCCCGCTTCCGCACCTCCCAGCTGGAGTTGCATGCATCTCGCCAGCACACATGCACATCACAGCAAACCCCTCCTCTGATCAGCCTACCAAAATGGTGCTCTGGGGCCTCATGTGCATGGAAAACATCCAGCTCAAGGCTGCAGCTCAAAATACATTGAGTTGTTACTTCCCCCCCTGAGTGCCAGCCCTCCCTGGTTGTTCCTTTAATCCCCACGGCCTCTCCTGGATCACGGAGCCGCAGCAGTGCTGCTGTCCCCGCTGGGGCTCTGCCTCCAGTGCATGCAGGTCTGTCCCGCAGCAGCAGGAGCGGTGGCCAGGCACAGCGAGGATGTGACCAATGCCCATGGCCAGGCCCTCACATCCCTGAACCCTGCATGAGAGTTTCCAGTGCCCACCAATGCCTGCAGTGCACGAAGCACCCGCAGCGCTCAGCACAGCCTGGAGAGAGAGGGAAGATGCAAGCACCGGATCGAACCCCACTCAGCACCCTCCTCGGGCAGTGCTGGTTTTGCCTCCTGAACTCAGAGCCCCCCTTGCAGTGCAGAGACCTCCAGGGATGCGGAGCAGAGGATTAAGGGCTTTCCTTGGCAGGAATCTGCCTGGCTGCTGCGCGGGTGTTGCGCCAGAGGGAGTATCTGCATTGCCAAGTAGTATTTGGGAGCAGCCAGGCAACAGATCTGTGCAATTATGCTAAATATCTATCCCAAATACTCAAGTCAATGAAGATCATACCCAAAGGGCTATGAAACAATCAGCTGTGTGTGAACACCAGGGAGACAGAGGGCACAACCCAAATGCCACCCTTGCCGGCTCCTGAGCATCACTGTTCATACCCTGATACAATAAACTCCGAGTCCTACATCCAGCTAACTTTTTAACCAAGTTTGCTTCAGTTACCCATTGAGCTGGACATTCTTAGACTCATCTGTCAGATTTGACACTGCTGGTTTCCAGTACATAACAGCACTTTTCATCTACAGAATAGCCCTAATCAAAAACCCTGCAGCCTTTTCAGCCTGCCATGACAAACTGGTTAGAATTCAAGTGCTGCTCAAGTCTGAGCAGCAAAGCTGGGAGCAAGGTCCTTCTGACATCAGTGTGCTGACAGACTTGGCTGGTTACAGCCTCAATGCCTGCAGATGATCATCCCTGTGAGAGGGAGCTTTGTTTGGCAAGATGGACCAGAGTCACTGATGATGACAATAATTACCTGGAAGCAGAAACATCTCCTGTCTGCAGGGAAGAGAGCCTGCATTATTTGTTGGATTAGACATTATTTTGTTAACTTTGGGGTCATTCTGGTCTCCACTGATTTAAAAACAGACAGAACCAACTACTGGAACATATGACAGTACCAGTTCAAAGAGAGGGGAAAGCAGGCAATGCTCCTCTTCCCCACGTAACCCATTTGACAGCACAGCTGTAGGTGTCACTGTGCAAGAGCATTCGGTTTTGTTAGTCAAATTTCTACCACACAATTAATTTATGAGTCAGTGGCAGGTACATCAGAATGGGATCTTTCAGCTCTGTTCACACATGCAAAGTGACAGGCTGAGGCTGGCTGCACTAATCCCAAGTGGATCATCTTGTCTAAAGAACACCAGGATTATCTCAGATATACATGTCCGATGGCCGGCCATCAGAGCGCATTCACGGAGGGTTTCACATCTCCTTCCTGCTGCACATCCCCACCCAGGAGGATTCATCTGGTTATGCCAGGATAATCAGAAACCTACTTCAAGAGCCTCTGCACATCAGCCTCCTACCAGCAAGAGGAAAGCTCTCCCAGCCAGCACCTCCTTGGAAGAGTACAGTGAGGCAGCCCAGATTTACAAGTGTCCCTAGCACGAGCAGAGGCAGCAGCACTTGCCCTTGAGGAGCCAGAGCCCGGTCATTCATCTGAGACTTTCAGAGCTGCAGAGCCAGGAACATCTCACAGGAACATCTGCAGGTGCTTGAGCTGCTCCCCACGTGCAGACATGCGAGTGGCTGGCGCAGGGCAAGGTTTAAGCAAATCAGACTGGCTGTCCTGATTTCCTCATGCCTGCTCAGACGTCAAAGCACGGCCTTAGGAAGGGCAGGAACAGTTTATCTGAAATCCCTGTATTCTTTTCTGCTACTGAACTGGAAGGAGAATTTGTCAGCCCCTCTCCTCCTATGGGAAAACATGAAGGAGATATTTCTGTTTCCAGGTAATTATTGCCATCATCAGTGACTGATCTCAGAGAGGGCAGGGACGTGGCCTCAGGGGCAGCAGCACTATGCAGACAGGGGCTGCTGTGCTGTTTCCTCCATGCCATCCCATGCCATGTCACACGGTTCCTCACTGCTCCACAGACACAAGCACACAGCCTGCCCTGTCCCTGATCTGCTCCCTGAAGCTAAAGCCTTCTCCATTCCCAACCTGCTCGTTTGCTCTTCTGGCAATCACAGCGTCCACGTGCGGGGCTGTCACCACAGCCTGGCAAGGCTGCAAGACTGGAGCAAAGCAAGAGGAGCTGGTTTGTAGGTTATGGGAGGCGGTGAAAAGGAGCGTGCTGCTGCGACGTCAGGAATGGGGCCAGGCTGCAGAAGGCTGAGCCAGCCCATATGCTTTAACACCCCCCGCCCCCAGCACCACATTTACCAGATGTTCAAGTGCACACTTTTGATTCATCCCATTGCAAAGGTTGGAAACATGTAAAGATGAAGATCCAAGCACAGGCTGTCACCTTCTCCAAAAATGAGAGTGTTTGGAGATGAGTTTTTACTTAAAGATCATCAAACCAGCGGAGGGGGCAGCATCCACAAAATGGTTCAAGTCTGAAACGCAGCCTTTGCCAGCACGGAGTTTGAGTAAATGTCTTTGACACAGGAGAAAGTGTAGGGAAAGCAGACGCCAGAGCAGAACCTCACCTCCCTTCCTCAGCTCACATCCACCTGTGAGCAGGGCCAGGCTGTGCCTCCTGCCCACCCAGCAGGCAGGAACTGTGCCCCAGAGCACTGTTTGATTTCAGCTGGACCACAGCAGCACCGCCTGGCTCCAAACCCTGTTTGAAGCTGGAGTGGAGCCGAGCAGCGCTCCCAGGATTGCAGTGTCATCCACAGCCCTTCCCAGCAGCCACCCGAAACAGCTGCGGGTTCCCTGCACTGGGCTCCCTGCGTGCCCTGTACTCCGGGAAAGCCTCCTCCAAAGGGAGCAGGAAGCTCCATTAGCCTTAACAGCACCTAAATTTGAACAAGGGGAGAAGGCATCATACAACATCCATGGTGCCGGTCTGTGAACAGCCCACACTGTACCCGTGGGAGTCACTGCAGGTTCCAGCCCCTTTGGACCATCTGATCTGCTTTCACATGGATTTGCACATGACAAATGTTCTTCGTCTTTGTGCCAGCCACAGGCATCTACCTTCTGAGCAGCTTCTGGAGCATACAGTGTGGATCAGAAATATACTCTTCCCTCTATTATTCCTCCTTCCTCTCTCTTCCTCCTCCTCCTCCTTCCTTTCCCATCTCTGAAGCCCCCCTCTTGCCATGTCTCTCACAGGCGTCATGGCGTGGCTCTGCGAAGGCCAACTCTGCATCTGCCTAACCACTTGGATAAGACACCTCCCGTGCTTAGGCCCATTAACCTGCTCACAACAGCTTGATGAATTAATGCTTCTGTAGACACAGTTGGCAGCTTCTAATTAAGTAACTATGGCTAAGCCGCTGCAGAGAAGTTGATGTCACCAGAAAACCCGATGTCAATTTTATTGGTCCTCAAAGTTTCAAGTGAAATGATTTTGGGAAATTTGGAATGAATGATATTGGGAAACTTGGGAAGGGGGGTTCTTTCCCTCCTGGAACATTCTGTGCTGCCTC
>JAVHNF010035619.1:3598-21752 GCA_034783455.1 Micropsitta finschii
TGATTCTGTGATTCTGTGATTCTGTGATTCTGTGATTCTGTGATTCTGTGATTCTGTGATTCTGTGATTCTGTGACTTTTCCGTATTGTGCCTTTTAAGGTCATTGTCAGTTGTTAAAGTATCTTTGATTCAATAATTAACACTAGATACTATTCTGCTTTGGTGGGGGATAAAAAAAATGTCTAACACAAATATTCTATTCAAATATTAGGTGGTCTTTTATTTTTTCTTTTTGTTTATACATATTAAAAGTATGTTAATTAAAAATACTTCCATTTTCAGCAAAAAGCATCTGTGTACCTATTTTGTTCTTGAAAGTATGAGCGGCTTTAAAAATCCTGTAACTGATAATCATGACTGAAACAAGAAATACTGATGCCTTTGCGAGGAGGAGAAAGAAGGCTGGGTGATTCTTAGGATGTCTGTGATAGCTGCAAAGTGTGTATATTGCAATTGCTCAGTTGTCTTAAGCATTTTATTTGTTTGGTATTTTTTTTCCAGTACTGCTCAGTCTTAATGGGCTGTTGTCAAGTCAGTCTCAGTGTTCTAGCTTAGTGGCAAGAATTTCTTGGGTAGAGCCTTCTACTAAAAAGCAATAAATAAAACAACAGGTTTAAGTTGCTTTGGGGTTTGGGGATGGGGAAATCTTTGCTAGATGTGCGAGGGGTGAATAAATAAGGCGTGTATGTGTGCATACATGTCCATGCGTCTGAAAGAGAAATAAAACATGACTCTAAGTGACTGATTTATTATCTGCTCTACACATGCAAAAGCCCCAGCACTCTCACATCTGAAATAGAACACTGGTTCTTTTCTTTTTTTCCTTTTGGTGATCTTGGGCTTAGAAGTCAGCAGAAAGAGACAGTTCATTCCTGGTCTGTGATGTTTATGATTTAGGTTTTATTTTTTTTTTTTTTTAAATACTGCTAGGTATCTATTCCTGGTGGAAATGCTATACTACTTGACTGCTGGTTTTCCTTACTCTTTCATCACATTGCGGTTTTTAGAATGGAATGTACTGTAGGTGGCACCTTAACAGGTATAAATTGTTACACAAGTGCTTAATTGAGATATAGCTGTATGGTTTTGCGCACAGTTTCAAAATGCCTTGCATATCAGTTAGTATTTTACTCCAGCCTTCTTCCTAGTAGCAATTGAAGCTTTATAATAGAAGGATTTGCCTTGGCTTACTTTTGATTCAATGGTTGAGGTAAAGGATGTGTTTCTAGAACTTGACCAACCTTGAAAGTTCGTTTCAGGTCATGTTGAATTCCTCTGGTTACTGGATGTTTTTAAAAGACCAAAAGGCCGTGTTCACAACAACAGCAAAGATCAAGGTACTGAATGAATGAGTGGGGGTGACTTTTGAGGCAGAAGATGTGGCATGGCATGGTGCCAAAGTCACTGAGCTCTGCTCAACCTGTGCTGACTGGCAGAAGGCACGAATGGGCAGAGCCTTGCTGTCTTTCTCAAATCAGGTTTTCTATAAAAAGTATGAAAGATGGCAAGTGTCCTTTTAAGTCCAGGTAAGGTACTCAACACTCACTACTTTAATTTACATTTTTTCCTGTGCATGGACTAGGAGCATGAACCTTAAATTAGAGCTATCGTAACTAATGCTTGGGGAAAAAAAGTTAAAGTCATTACTTGGCAAACACACACTGAGAGAGAGTGACCTGTTTTCTTTCTATAGATGTACTAATTTGCATTTTCTTTCACAGAAAACTTACTTTGCTATATTGAACTATATTATCCTAATGCACTCTCCTAATTCTATATTGACATTTATTTTGAAGCAGTTAAACATGTACTAAACCTGCTTACTGTTGTTTTATTTAGAAGTAGGTTAGGTCACATCTGAATCATGCTGAAATCTGTTAACTCTGAACTGGTGGGATTTTAAATTGAGATTATAAGCACCTTAGCAGTGTTTTTTGTGATGTGTGCTGGTTTCTGAACTGTGTGTAAAAATATGGGGAGTGGATTTCTCTCTTAGCCAACTTTTTTTTTTTATCCCCATGTTACAGGTGGCTATTACTCCTGTTTCACAAATACTGAATAGCTGTAACTGCTCCACAGTTAAGGACATATATGTAAGCTCAGCAGCAGATGGCCTTTTTAAATACACAAACCCAGGGACTATCTTACTGAAGAGAGAAAGAAATTACTATATATGGCACATGGCAAAATGAAATTGTTATCGCTGGTAATTATCCAGTTACTTAGATCTGTTGGTTTTCTTCTTTTCCTCAGACAGTAAAGTCTGTACAAACTCCATGACAAATACTGCTTTCACATATTTTTGGTACAGCAAACAAACCTCGTTCTTACTATTTTTTGTTTTACAGGAGGCAGGCTGTTATCTGTGCCTTTCCTCGTATCTCTTCTTATGCAATAGTGCCTTTGGAATGCTTCTAGTTTGATTGGCAGGCTGGCATATTTAGGCAGGTCTGAAATACAGACTGTTTTTCATTCAGAACCACACAGACTATGTCATGTTTGAAGTAAGTTATTGAAGCTCTATGTGCAAGAATAATGGGTTTAAGAATTGAAACTGGAAATTCTGTACAATCAAAACTCTGTGGGTTGTTTTGGGTTTTGTTTTTACCATTTTTTTGTTGTTGGTTTTTGTTTGTTTTTGTTTTTTTTTTCCACAAATGAGAAAAAAAAAATCTGTCAAATATAAATGGAAAGGAATCAAAATGAGGCAATCCTGACCAGAAACCAAGTTTTAGTCTTAAGTTTCTGTTCTTCCACTTTGCCATTCAGTAAAGAACAAAGGGCTTGGAAGCCCAGCAGTAGTAGAGGTGCTTGTATTCGCAATTGTAATTAATTGTATTAAAAATGCTTGTGAATGAGCCTTCTCTGCAAGTATATGAGGGAGATGGGTATGGAAAGGGGTTAAGAGGAACCAAAACGCAAATAAAACCAACAGCTTCCCCTGCCCTCTAACAGGTAATATCAATTATTTAGTAACAGTTCATGGAAACACCAGATGAGTGAAAGAGTGGTGAGTAAATTTTTCTTTGGTCATGCAAACGGAATAGACTGTATTGTAAGTATATAAATATTGGGATCTAGACTGTATTGTAAGTATATCAATATTGGGATCTAGTCGCAATGAGAATCCAAAACATAGTAAAAATGTTTCTTTAGTCAAAATAATTGGGGAAGAATTTGTTTATAATTTTGTAAAGTGTGCAAAAATTTATTATCTCACTCTAACACCCCAAAGTGTTTATTCAAATCAAAATTGTTAAATAAAGTTTACACTCCCATGGGCTTCCGTTTTTTTTATGTAAGATAGCTACCATATCCTGAAGTGTTGCAACCTTCATAAAAGGTATTGTTTCTTCCAGTTCACTTAATAGGTGAAATCATAGTGGGTTTTATCTGTGGCAATATTCACTTCAGTAAGACTAGAATCAACTTGTATCCAAAACCTGTCACTAAATCCTATTGATCTATGAATATGAATTAATCATATTTGGGATTGCTTCCAAGTTGGTCCATCTGGACATGAAAGAGAGACAGTATTCTTTTTAAAGTATGTTATAGTGTGGTTATCAGCTCAGATGATAGCTCAGATCTCTGTACTCCGGAGGATCACTATTAATTCTTTTTCTATTGTGTGTTTACCTTATGTATTCCTCTTTGTTTTGCATTCTGTGCATATTTAATTTGGCTTATTCCACTCTAATATTACACAGTGTAATTGAATGCTGACTATGAAAAGCAATGGTAGTAAATTGTGAGACACACATTCTTGGAATGAATTTGATGACCAATTATGCTATTTTTGTCTGTGGCATTTGAAGGGAACTGGGAGACATTCAGTGCATTTCTGGGCATTGCCAAACTTTTCAGTGTTGTTTCAGAGTTAAGCTTGAAGGACTGTACAGAATTTTGAATAGGGTTTTCAATCAAATGCGTAAATTCAGTGTGTATGAAAAACTATGAAGTTATAATTGTGTTAAATGAAATGATCAGTTAAATTTCTAAATTCAGCAAATGAGTTTACCTATTTCAGTAGGAGATCGGGATGGTATGTTATTGATCTTATGTTAAATATCCCTTTATGTTCCCTATGGTTCAATAAGGATGTTGAGTAACTGGGAAGCACCAATTAGATGGGTAGAGGGCCTGCTGCTTATGATCTGCATGAAGAGCCTGACAAGAGCTAGCCTTGTTCATGTTAGATGGTTCAGCCTGAAACTGGCTGCCTGGAGAGCCTGTTGAATTTTCCATCTTTGGAGGTCTTGAAGACACAGCAAGACAAAGGCTATACCCGACCTTTTCTACTGTTGGTGACGGTCCTGTTCAGAGCAGAATGTTGGACTGCAAGACTTCCAAAAGTCTCTCTTAGCCACTCCAAAGTTTAAACTGGTTGGGTTTTTGTTTATCCTCTGTCTTCTTTCTTTCATTACTCCATCCTTAAAGCGACTGTGGCTCTCCTGTTTTTTGAAAAAGCACACAACCCCGTCAAAAGGCGTATTTTACACAAAGTGAACCATCAGCAAATGATATTCGCAAAACTCTAGTCCTGTTCTTGAGAGGAAAATAAAATAATAACAAAAAAATCCCTTCCACTGGTAGCATTTGAAAATGTCATACTTTTCGCTCTTGAAGAAAACAGTGATGATAAAGAAATGTGTTGGGTTTTTCCATACTACTTAAAGTCTTCTTTTCCACTTGAAAAAAAATAGCAAAGTATGGTTTTTACCGTAGATAAAAGTTAATGACAAATAAAATATTCAGCAGACCCATGGGAACAGAATAATAATAATTAAAATCAGCTTCTGTTTCCTTGAATAGCATCCAAAACACTGTAATGTAGGTAAGATTTTTTCACACCTGTTTTATGACCTGTGGTTTATTTTTGTATCTTTGCTGCTTTTAAGCAGTTGATGTAAGTCAGTCACTGCATTCCTCTTATTTTTAATTGGAAATTGTCAGGTACTACCTCATCCTCTTGCTGATTTTTTTTTTTTTTTTTTTTTATTATTTTTATTTTTCCTTTTTTAAATCTACTTTTCTGTGGTTACCAACAGTGATTTCTTTCTTATTTGGTAACTTCAGCTCCAGGCTGGTAGCTCCTCTTTATCATTGGTATTTTCAGCATCTGCACTTCTCACAAGGTTTCCTCTTGTGTTTAACTCGTATAAAAAGTACTGCAAATGTCTTACTGGTGCACTCTGAAAATACAGGGAAGTAAAGAGCCCCTGTCTC
This sequence comes from Micropsitta finschii, assembly GCA_034783455.1. Lineage (NCBI taxonomy): Eukaryota > Metazoa > Chordata > Aves > Psittaciformes > Psittacidae > Micropsitta > Micropsitta finschii. The sequence goes on from JAVHNF010035619.1 coordinate 8,828, forward strand.
TTTCATTGTGGGGTGTGGTACTCAACTTCGCTGTGGTTATACCAAGCCACTCACATTTAAGCTGTTTAGAATGGAATATACTTCATTTCTGTCATGAAGCCCGGCATAGTACTAAGTAAAGAAATATGAATGAGAGGACTAAATGCTTAGCTATTCCTGGCAGAGAACAGGAAAACAGCAAAGACAGAGTAGATCTGGAAGTGGCTATACTGTCTACTCTATATTATCTACTACATTTTCTAGAATCTGCTGTCTAAGCACGGTATTTTGTAGTGCCAGAATTGATACTGTTTCATTTTCTCTTTGTGGTCTTGATTATTGCATGCTTGTGCTGTGAGGTCAAAATGAGGTGTTCCAAAGGGAGGAAAAAAGTGCCTGGAGCTGAACATTGTTTCTTAGAAGAAAAATAAGAAAAGGTGGGAATGAAGATGGTGTTCACATTATGTATGTGAATGGCAGTGTGTCCAGTGGCATGTTGAAGATACAGCTCTTTGTTTATTACCTTTTATTAAAAATAATGGCATTCCATGTTCATTGCCAGTTTATTTTAGGCAAACAGACATCTGGTGAAATGATGGACAGTGTCGGGTGTTCTGTTCATTTCTGGAAAAAATCCTTTTGGCTTAATACACAAGCTCTTTTCCAATTGAAGAGGAAGGTAAAAATGTAGAGCTATCTCTAGCTTCCATTTCCTGTTTCTTTGTAATAAAGAATGTTCTTTACTTGAGGTGATAATCAAAATGTGATAGTACTCCTTCAGGTCAGAGCAGGGTTACTTGATTTTTCATATTCAGGATAGAGGTATAGAATTATAGAACAGTTGCATTTGAGTGTACATAAGAAAATTACGATAGCATAAGGAGAGTGTATATAAGAAAATTGATGGCCTATTTACTAATTTACGATGGCCTACTTATACTAAGGAGTGAATCAGTAGTGTACATTGCACTGTCCGCCTTACATGTCTTTAGCAAGTGCTCTTTATTGTCCATCTTGAAGAAGGGATCATCCAGCATTACAGGTTACTTAACAGGTTCCATAGATAATTCTTCTCAGCAGTCAATATGAGACTTAAGCAGACAAAAGCTGAAGGATATTGCTTTTCAAATTAGTACTGCTGTGTAATTAATTGCCCTTAATTGCCAAATCTTCCTTTAAGTATTCAGACTACAGTGATGTAATTTGTTTTCCCAGGTAACTGATCACATTAACGCAACAGTTCAGCTTAGATGGAAAAGGCCTTTAAACTCCAAGTAATGACATGTTTCATTGAAAACATTTTGATTGCAACAGTAGGGATCTAGCTGATGACCTTCCAGTTGTCTTGGGGTGCACTCAGTCCTTCCAGCTGGTTACTGTTGCTTTAAGACATGAGGTGGGTGTTTGGGCAGTGTGTGCTCTGGTAATCAAATGCTGTTCCCTGTGCAATTCTCTGCTAGGTGTGCAGTTTGGAAATGCATCCACAGGGGAGGCATCACTCCTCTGCTGCACACACAGGGACTGGTATGTAGAACTAGGAACAGTGTTTAAGGTATCTCTTCCAGAGAAAGGCCTATTTAACTTTATGATAGTGTTTTTGTATTTCATGTAATTTTACATTGTGATAGTATTTATGATTAGATGTGCTGTGATTGTGTGTGATAGTGATAAAATTCTCAATTCCCTTTTAAAATGAATGGTATGTGTATCCTGCTGCGTGATTGGTGCCCTCATCTGTCTGACTTCTTTTAGATTTTGAATTTTCTGTACACCACTGGGCAATAGAGTGTTACAGATCTTAGGTGAATGTAATTGTCACTATAATGGATGCTGGTATTTTTGAAACTTGCCAACAAACGTACAAACTGAGGTGCCAGGCATCATGAACAAGTGCAAGTAAATTTTTACTGTGCTTGAGGCTTTGGTACAGCATTTCAGAATACAGAGTCCAAGAAAAACCTGTAAATAGGGAATTACAGTTTGGGTTTTACATAAACATTGTAACATTGTGATCAGTGTTTATATTTAAAACACACAAACCAACCTTGTCAAATAAGGGAGGATTCTCTTTTTTTCTTGTCTTCAGAGATGGCTGGAACATTGATTTATCCACGTTTATTTGGGCAGCATAACAATAAGAGAGAATTTAAGGATTTAGAAGGAAAACCCAGTTCACAAGTCAACATATACAAGAATTGTGATGTCCAAAGCCAGGGATCTTGTGAGTTTTAAAGCAATTATGCTGCCTTCTATAGCTTACATTCAGGGCCTTGAAAAAACACCTTGAATGTGTTACAGTAAAAAAACTATGTGGATAAATGAAAGACAGGCTGAGTTTGGGGAGAACTGAAACGCAATACAAACCAAGTGAAAGCCTGATCAGGGGTAGCTGTTGTTTTCTGGAGTTGATGTTTCTATTACATTTCACTTTATGAATCTTAGTGCCTTTTGTTTTTGTCTCTCTTTATGCAGAGCTAAGGGGAAGAATACATTGTCGATCATGTTTATGCTTTATTGTATATCTTTGTTTTGTTTCATAGTGCTGCTACTACCTTAACCTTATTTTCTTTTTCTCAGTCTGTATTTCAAAAAGAAGCAGCATGTTTTCTCTCTGGAATGAAAACTTACAGTAGCTTTCATGTGTGAAACACCTGCACACTAGGAAGTGAAACAACTTTTTAGCTCTCACTGTTGTATGGCAAGATTTCTGTTGCCTTTCCTTCCTGTAAACAAAAGGAGTCGCTTAGAGAGTGGGAAATAGGTTGTTTACAGGATATTTTCTGTATGAAAGGAAGGAAAAGTGCCTTTACAGAGACCAGCCTATTGTGTTGGGAATATTGGAAGTTATATGGAGTTAAACTGAGTTTAGGGTTTGGAGGAGAAATAAACAGTGAAGTGTATGTAACCACTTCAGTCTTGACTCTGAGAAGTGCCAGACAACCCCATTAGTTGCTGAAATTAAAACAGGAATTAGGATGCGGAGTGCTTTGGTTTGGTCCCAGATTGTGTGCGGTACCTGGGATCACTGTAAAAACTTGATCAGATACAGGTTGCACTTCAAAACAAAACCTAAAAGGTTATGTAATGCAGCTTTTATCTTAAAACGGGTGCTTTTGATACTTGTACTTTTAATTACTGGTTCAACTTACTCTTGCACATCTGTCTTCCATCTGGCTGTCTTTTGTAATGCAGTTGTCTTTGCTAGAGAAATGTCATAACTGGGTTTTTCTTGAAACCAATAGTTTCAAATACGCATGTAGAGTGTACGTATTTTTTGCTTTACCTGTAAAATATAATAACTATAACTCTGGTATGAATCAAGGCACCTTAGTTATACCTGTGTTATGAAATTAATTTCTGTGAATGGCTGTTTGATTTTTCATTTATCTTCTGTAGCACCAGCAGGAACCTTTGTCACCAGTGAGAACTGTGGAATAGGGCTTTAATTAGGTATCTAAGTTCTGCTTAAGCATTAGAGATTAATGTGGCTTTCTTGAAACCTCAGGTGTATATATAAGCTGATAGGACAGACAATAGCTTTGCCGATAAAACTGAGCAGGGTAGAGGAAAGAGATGCATACAATACTACTTGACATTAGTTGTATGTTTTATCTGCAGTGCTTCTACTGTAGTCACACTAAATTCATTGCAGCAATTTCTGTCATTTCTTTTGCTTCAATGTGGAGAAAAGGCAATTGTAAGCATCAAAATTAAGAAGGTAAATATTGATTATTTAATAGCTACTGCAATCCATTTTCGTTTTCAAAAGCGGTGCTTAGATACAAAAAGGCTTAACAGTAGTGTTCCCTGTGGGCTTCTTGTGGCTTGGTTTTGTTTTGTTTTGTTTTTTCCTCTGTTCTGGTTCCTCACACAGAAGTGCTAATGAAATGGGTATTTCAGTGTAATTTGGCAAATAAGATGGGAGTGTCTGAGTGTGTATATGTAAATAGCATCTGAGAGTGGTCTATTTTCTGGCATGTTTTGGTGAATGGAGCATGTGCCCTGTGTTAGTCCTTACAGAAGAATTGGAATGATTCCTTTGCTGCCTGTATTTGATTTTGTGTTCTTCTGGGCCAGTAGTGCCTGTCTGCTTGTTTGCTTCTCTCAGTATTTTCCAATTCTTTTTTTGTTCTAAGTAGGGTGTTACCAAAAGAGCTACTGCAGTCATGAATGAGACTTTGCCTAGGTATAGAGGAAAGCATACGGTTTCTCTTTAAAAGTTTGGAGTCTTGAAGAAACAAATGCCAGTGGTATCCTACAATCTAGACCAAATAAATCAGTAAGGCATTAGCTAGTCTTTGTGGTGCTATGTAGAATGTGTAGAATGTAGAATGCTGGACTATGTATAATTTTGAATGTAATATATTTTCAATATGTGGGATCACAGATGGAATCACATTCTTGTCCTTAATATTCTTGAATGAGGGAACTATTAGGTTTATATTTCACATGTAAGAAATGGTTTGCTTATACATCTTTCAGTTGCAATAGATCATACATCCAGCTTCTTTTTGTATGTATGGGAGTTTGAATCATATGTTCCTGGTAGATTTGTTAGACTTATCATTCAGACATCACTGCTGCTTCTTCCTTCCCATGGAAGTTCTCCTATTGTCCCTCAGATATCCTGGCAAAGTTATGGCTCCTATATGATGAGTTAAGCATGTGTGGGGTACGTCAGACTTACTGTGGAGATTGACTGTGGCAAGTTGATATTCTGGACATACTGGACTTACTGTGGAGATTATCTCTGCAGTGACCATCTGTACAGTGTTTCAGAGCAGTAGGAAGCTGGCTTGAAATGAGGCTTTCCTGACTAGGATGCTGTCCGTCTGCCCATTATTTCTGGAATCAGTTTCTAATGCATAGCCAAAGCTTTTTTTGTAAAGAAAAAAACCTTGCCTGTAGAAAATTGGATGTCTGGTACTGATGATATTCTCTCTCTGCTTTTCCTATTATAATAACAACAACGACAAATTGGACATAAGTAATACCAAAGATTCATGAAGAAAATTCATGTTTTCATACTTGGAATTGAGGTGCAGTGTATGGCAGGCAACAGTTGTGAATGGCCTTTTACCAAGTGGGAGCACTAATAAGGATTGGCCTTTTTAATCTATTTAGGAATTACTTCTACCTGAATTTCAGGTATCTTCTAATGTGACCTCTTTTTTTGCATTGTCATTGGCCAAGTTGTCTTCCTCAGTGACATTCCCTGTAGAAGCAGGACTATAGTTTTCAGTTCCAGGGGGCATTTAGAAAAAAGAAAAGCCTAACAGACCAGCAAATGGAATGCATGTATGACTTCTGGAGAGCAAAGCAATCCAGATGAGACTCTGGGAACAGTAAAAGATGAGATGTTCAGGAAAAACAGATCTGTGATCACCACGTTATTCACGGGAGTCTAATGATGTCTAATGCTACAATGAATTTTGAAGTACCTCGATAGGTACTTCAAGAAAAAAGGCATAGTTACACCTGATTTCTGATTCAGAATTTGTTATTTTATGTGAATTTAAAACTTTTAGTTTTGAGGGTTTTTTTTTTCCTTTGTAGATCTTCTTGAATGTAGAGACAAGATGCTATGAAAAAAACTCTTAGAATGCTGCTGAAATAATGAATTGTTTTAAAAATACATTAATTTATTTTTCTTCTAAATTCTTAAATATTTTTTTTTCTGATGCAGTGTTCTGCATAAGAACATTGTATTAAAAATAAATGAATAAAGAAATGTGGACAGAGCCTGGTATTTTCCTCTTTGGCTGCCTCACAAAAGAGCTACATAATCCTCTAAATCCTACTTTACTCTGTGGATCAATTGATTCCACTTTCTACTCCCATAAATAGGCAATCTGGAAATTTGTCTTTCAGACAGATATTTTGAAGCTTGTTCTTCTAGTGATTTGCAATGTACAAAGACATCTTTTGGGGTTTTTTTGAGAAAGACAACTGTTAATGCTAATATTTTCATAAAATTACTTATAGAAAATTTAAATAAGCATCCTGGAAAATTTACCAGATTCCATAGCTATTCTAAAAAAAAAAATCTTCCATTTTTGCCGTTGCTTTCTTCTCTTGCATTTACTTTTCTGGCTCTCCCTCTGTGTTGACTAATGGTTAATGTTTCCATGTTCTCAAGTTCTTTCTTCCATGATTCATAAACAAAAAATGTTTGGTTTTAGTTTCTGCTTTTACTTGAGTGTGGTTTATGTTTGAAATTTGTCTTAATCAGATGTAATTTTTAGGTTAGGAATGAGATTTTTCTTTGTAATAGCCTGGCTTTTAATTGTGTCTTCTGTAGGCAAACAGATTAGTTATCTAATGTTGGTCGACACTACTACTGGTATAGTTTAGTTTTGTTTTGGCTTTCGTGCAAAAGTTGCACTGACAAAAGTGTTTGCTCAAGCTACAGGTTATAACTACCAGGTGGTTTTACTACTGTGAGCATACTGGTAAAAGTAGATGTAAGTAGCTGCCTAGTTTTGGCTAGGCCTAAAATGAGGGTAATAGTAAACTGTCCTGCATTCCATGTGTATGGTTTTTTTGTTGGTGTTGTTTATGTTACTGGTTTCTGCAATACCTGGATTTGCAGCTGATTTAGGATTTTGAGGCTTTGTGTTCTTTTCCATTGTATGCACTATTCTGTAAAATACTATAATTGCGTTTATCCCTATGGTGGTGATTTAGTACAGGAAATAACATCTGTTCCTGCTGTGTGTTTTCTTTTTCCTTTCTTTCAGTATGAATGTAACATTGTGTTTTTTCAAGCTAGGTTTTACTGTCTGAGGTCTTGCTAAAATGAACCCCCTTTGAAACTCTGTTAGCACAGATATAAAATAGAAAGCTAAATCATCTTACTAGTACATGATAGGTTTATGTTTTATATCTCTGTATGTTGATCAGACATCTCTAAAATATTTTTACTTTACATATACTTTTATTACATTCAGAAGTAAATGCGAAAATGTCAAATGTAAAGTTTGCAGTGTTAGATATTATGTTGGCTGTAAGTCATCCCATAAATTCTCATAGACTGTTTCTAAACTTTTTTTATGAACTGACTGACTACTGTCTTCCCTCAGAACATTTTATAGTGCTTTGTGGATTTTTCCTATTCTTGTAATTGAAAATATTATTCAGCTACTTGTTTTTTTTATAATATGGTTCTAGGAATAGCTGTGGATCCTTTATCATAACCTTTGAAGCAGAGCCATAATGAAATAGTCTGATGGTTAAGCAGCTACTGGTTCATGACCTCTTCCCCAGCAAAGGCTTTTTCCAGTTACTATCAGGAACTTACACAGATAACAACTTTAAATTCTCTGTTGCAACAGATGCATGTGTGATATGTGTTACGCTATACTGAAAGTGTGTAAAATTTTAAAGCCATTGAGTTGTTCTTTATATTTTTACATATATAAATCAGTAGATTCTCATTTTACACAAGTATTCATTCAAGACTTAAGATAAAAATCTTTCTCATTTGACTTGCAGGTATCTCTGTTTTACTGATACCAGAAAAAAGTGTCTCGTTGGCATCCATTTGGAATCCTTCTAGCCAAAGGTAAGAATATTTTCTAAACAGTAACAAATATATTTTTAGTCTATTTGTAGCATAATCCTACCTTTTAAATAAAATGGCAGTGGTGCTACTGTCTTTCTTGATGTTTGACATCTCACTGGCTGAATTGCTCTGGGATCTCTAAAACATCTTAACAAACCCATAAGAGAATCATTTATATGGCTCAATATACAGTAAAGTTCTGTCTTTTTTTGAGACCTGTAACTTGGCAGATTACCTCTCATTAATACTGAAACTTATGGTACAATCACTTTGAGGCAATACCTAATATACAGCTGCTGTTATACACAAGGATGATTGCATTCCTTAATGCATTGGATAAGCCCAAAATAAAATCATGATTTTGGTGATTTGGAAATTCTTTGCTTAGTCTTCCTCTGGAAAAGAGCTAGTATGACCAGAAATAGCATAATACACTGAAAGAATGCCCTTTGTAAGGGCTGTTTAGGCTGCTTGTAGAAAATCCTGAGCCTACACTTGCCCAAAATCATGATATCTTGATCTTTTCTGCAACAGGAATTAAGAGGCATGGTTATCCTCCTGTAGCTCCTAACTCTGCAGACTCCTTGATCTAGTCCAACTAGATTGCTTTATAATTCTGTTGTATGGCTCAGGTTTAAAAATACTTTGTTTTGACTGAACATAATCTGTCATCTAATGAAGACATGTTCCCTGCAGCACAGTGCAGGGATTTCACAATTTTACAGCTGCCGTAGGAGAAAGTAGGAAAATAAATTGCTGAAAACTTTTAAGAGAAGCTCTCCAAATTTTTACACTTTCGTGTTACCACTGAAGTTACCCTTCAATGGGTATAATAGTAAAACTGTTGTACTCATGCTCCTTCTTTGTACGTAATGGGCAGATTTGGAGGCAGAGTGGAAGTTGTCTCTTCTACCTTCTTTCTTCCTAGATTAATAGGATTATTAGGATATGATCAGTGTGAAATCAAATTGGGTTAAAAGCAGACACAAAGACATTTCTAGGTAGGCTGCTAATTTTTGTAGTAGTTGTTTTTTCTCTTTTGTCTTTTTATCTTTTTGTACAAAGCGCAAAAAGAAGGTATTATTATATGCCTATACATAGGAAAATAAATAAATATTCTGAGAAAGTAGTCTCATTTAGTATTTTTCCTGATTATCACAACTGAAATGTTGGGGGTTTTAAGAGTAGATAAGATTTATATTAACAGACAATAAATGCGTATCATTATAAATGAATTATCTAAAGTAAGTTACTTCATGTTCTTATTGTATTCATCCTAGTCTCTGTTTCCAGTCTTTTCAAGCACAATACTTCTGCTGTAAACACAATGCTTCACTACTGTGTGATCTTTAGCACAGGAAGAATGTAAAAGATCATTATTGAAGCTGGTTAGAAACTTCTTTTTTCTGACAAAAACTATTATTTTTTCTTTTTCTGATATACTTCTATTTTGGGGCAGGAAAACAGAACTAGAATATATTTAGTTTTCTTTTTGTTGTTACTTTTAATGGAACTGTCCCAAAATCCTTTATTGTTTGTAAATTCAACACTAAGTTTTGTTTGCCTAGGAGGCAAACTAAACTTGTAAAAGCTGCTGTTCAAGCATCTGATGTCCATGGTGGTGGTCAGCTTTTCTGACTAGGCTGCATCTAGTGTGAGGCAGTAGATTTTGTTCTTGCTGAGCCATATACAGTCATACAGTTCCCATGAGAGACACCTTCAACATAGAGCTACCTGACTAGAGAGTCCAGCTGTACATGGGAGACAGAGCAGGGTGAGGGTAGCATTTCTAATAAACAGCTGCATGTGAGGTATCCCTGGCTGTTGAAGATACAGGACAGGGCTGTCATTCCATACTACCTCAGATGTTCCAAATGCAGGCTTGAAGATAATTTCTGCTTTATAATACCCTACATGCAATTGCAGTTTGTACATTTTTTTTCCAGTGTAGCAGTTTTTTGTCCACTTCATATTGATGACACAAGTAAGAACTTTCCTTTCCAGCTACATATTGTATCCAGGAGAAAAAAAAAATGCTGAAAGAAGAATTGATTAAAAAACATAGTTATTATGCATTCAGAGATTTGTATGAATTAACGGCTTTTGAGTTGTACAGGTTTGTCAGTTTAATAGAAGGATCATAGATTTAGGAGAGTCTGAACAATTGACTTTCCTTGCCAGTGGTTTGGCATGGCTGGCTTAAACTTTAATGCAAGAAACAAAATTGAACTTTCTCTCCAGCCACCTGAGCCCCTCTGTGCACTGCTACAGCAGTGAAACTAGATGAATGCTTAATAGCTACATGCTACTGTTTATCAGGTTTTAAGTGGCTTCCTTTGCTCCCATCAACTTAATAGTTTCTTTCCCTGTCTCATCTAAGACTCCATTTTTCAATAAATGGTATGTTCTGTAATACAAACTAAGATCACCAGACTTCTGTGTTGCTGAGCCTGATGGAGCTCTGCTATATTAATGGCAGTTTAGAACATACCTTGGAAAATCTTATCTACTGCTTTTCATATAAACTGTCTGTTTTGCTTCAGAAATAGAGAAGACAGTATTGCAGCATAATTTGGATTATGTGTTGTTGATAAGATCTGCATTTGAATAATGCTAATTATGTAGTAAATAGGAACTTAGTCTAGTATTGTATGAGAACCACTTCTGTTATTGCATTTGCTTTATCTTTTGGCTGCATGGCTAGCCAAGGCATAGTTGCTGTTTAAAGAAATCTGGAAGAAACTGAAAAATAGAATTTGTAGTTACCTTTTACTCTCTTTTTGTGGTTTGAAGAAATAGTACTTGTAACATAATGGTGCTGCAAAAAGAATGAGGACTGCAGATGTCTAGCATGCACTGATATATGAATGAGGTGCATTGTTTTTATTTTGTAATTTGCAAAGTATGTAGCATGAGGAGTATTGCTGTTTACAGATGGGAGAAGAAACTTTGTCCATGAACTAAACCACATGGATAATAATTTTTGGTTTGCTTTTGTTCCTTATGTTCTGCTAAAACACTTATACCAAAATAATCCTCTGAGTATTGCTTACAGTTATGGCAGCACTGGTACTGGTTAGCAGTTTTGGTAACCCTGATTTTGAAATATATAAACCTAGAGTATTTTGTAGACTTTAAGAACTTACTTTATTTTTAGCAAAAGGTAAAAATAAGTCCACCCCCCCCTTCACCCTTAGCTACTGATAAACTGAACAACTAGCTACTGAATCACTATTCCTTCCACATTCTAACAGTTATTGTATAGGTGCATATGTACCTGGGACAACTTATCTTTAAGTTTGGTATTTTGGTGGTATATTTGTGACCTGGAAAAGAACCTGATTCTAAAAGCTTAGGTATTTCTGCACATTAATGAAAAGCTAACTATTGACAGTTTGTGTTGATTATTCTGTCTACCCCTGTGTAATAACTATGCACTTTGTGCATAAACATACAGTATTTTCAGAAACCAATGCAAGAAAAGAATGAATAGCAGTAAATTTGTTCCAGTAATACAGGTATAGTGTGATGCAACTTTTTCATGGAAAACATGGCAGGTATTTGGTATTAAGAAAATTGCTTTCAGAAGATGAACAAATCACAGAATTGCTGTGGTGGGCAGGCACCTCTAGAGATCATGAAGTCCAACCTCCCTGCTTAAGGATAGTCAGCAAGAGGAGATTGGTGAGGGGCAAGTTCAGTTCTCGTCCTTTCCTTGTGCAAAAGATGCTCCAGTCTTAACTGTTCTAGTGGCACTTTGCTGAATTTGCTCCAGTAATTAATTTCTTGTCAGTCTTGTACTGGAGAACACAGAATATAGTACTGCTGATGTGATGAGGATATGGTGATGGAATTTTAGCTCAAACCAGTAAGTGAAAAATAACTATCTAGAAATGCAGATAGGCACATACCATTTTTGTCAATAGCGGTGTAATGTATTCAGTAATTCTGTATGGTATCTGATTTCTCAAACATCCCTTTTCAAGCTCCAAGTTGTTATCCTTTTATTTCTTCTGTGAAAAGAATTAAAATATACTTAGGTATAATTAAAATATTGAGCTGCTTTATTTTTCAAGGCATGGTGTACTATATACTTGAGTTGTGAAATGGTACATAGTCATAGTAATCCTTTCAGCTGTCACCTGGGTGGAAAGGTCATGGGTAAGTGATCCAGTGTTTTGTTTAAAAGTTATTAGATCACATACTTGAAAATATTATTAATGCTATGGGTTGGTTGTTTTTGTAAGATCATAAAAATCTGTGGAGTTGGGCTTCCCAGTCTGATTCTTCCCTGTCTGTCATAAATCTGGCAGGACTTTCAGCTCAGGCAGGGGGCTACTTTGGTTCCTAAAGAAAGCCATCCAAAAAACCCACCTGTGCCATGTTAGGTTTCACTGCACTGTACTTCACGAAGTCTGTGGTTCTGGGAACATTTATTAGTTGGCTGGATCTATCCATTCAGCTTACTGAAGCTTGGAGAGTAGTGGCACACTCACCCATTCAAATCACTCTAAATAATAGAGATAACAGTAAGAAGCACTAGTTGACCTTTTGTGAAGGCATGCATTATTGGTGAGGCTCGCCAACAGTGACGTCAAAGAGGATTAACATGCAACTGAATAAAATGGAAGAGTTTACTAATTTGTGATTTGTGCTAGCAGATTTAGAGAGGGCATGGGGGGAAAAAGAGGGAGCGTTGCCGAGTTGTGTATAAGGAGAGGAGAGGAGTGTGGTGAGTCTTAGAAGTGAAAGAGATGGCTATTTTCAAAATATTGGGAGAATCTGGTGTAAAATCTTCTTTCCCTGATACTCAGCAACTGCAGTAATTTCTCTTTGAGGAAGAGGCAGATTCACCACTTGTACTAACTATAAAAAGGTATAAGAAGAATTCCCTAATAACCAAATTCCCTAATAAACAAATTCCCTAATAACCAAATAAAAAGAATTGGAAGTAAGTTGTTGGGAGGGAGAGAGAGGCAAAAGATGCACACTATCTTGATCTCTTATTTCATGTAATCTTATTTCAGGAAAATGAGTTGTGCATTGTTCTTTTATATAAAGTGAAGGATTACAATAAATTATCTTAAATTAAGTCCTGTATTTCTGGCTCATGCAGAAAAAGATCTTTAATGAAATATTTGAAATAATTAAGGATTAATGCAAATATTTGGAAGATAAACTAAAGAATGGGTCAAAAACATATCCTATGAACTTGGTTTTGGTTGGTACCAGAACTGTGAGAATGAAGACCTTGGGCCCACTGTAGGAGAGGATCTGGTTTGAGACCATCTTAAGAACCTGAACGTACACAAGTCCATGGGACCTGATGAAATCCATCTGCGGGTCCTGAAGGAGCTGGCAAATGAAGTTGCTAAGCCACTG
>JAVHNF010035622.1:0-12938 GCA_034783455.1 Micropsitta finschii
TATAAAAAGTTTAAAAAAAAAAAAAAAAAAAAAAAAAAGAAAAGTCTTTACCTCTAGCTATAAGCTCTGTGTCAGCTGCTGTGCAAAGGAAACAATAAAAGGTTCTGTTCTGTTAATTTACTTCTCAACTGCACTTTTTTTTTTTTTTAAATCTCATAGAAGTTTTTCTGTTCACATGATACGACTTAGGGAAACACGGGGTACTTGATAAGGAACAACTATTGTAGGTAAGGTTCTGTTTTTCCGTTCGTTTTTCCTGTGCTCATCTTACTTGCTGCATATTTACAGTCACACTGATGAGAACATGAAACTGCCTGTATTTAATTTGCATTTTCTTTGTCTTCAGGGTTGGGAAAAACATTGACAACAGTTAATACAGAAAGTAATAGGAATAGCTGTTAGTACTTCAACACTTTTTGCTATCCAAGTCAGTGCCGAATGAGGTATCTAAAGCGTCCTTAAGGTTATGTTGGAACAAATGTCAGATACTTACCTCGAAGGGGGGGTGGTGGTGGTGTGTGGGTTGTTTTTTTTTTTTTTTTTTCGCTTTGTTTGTGTGTTTGTTTTCCTCTAAATGCATCAGAAAGTGTGGTTGAATTATTTGCTAGCTACTGAATATTAGGTAGATGAAAATGTTTAAATAGTTGAAAACACATACAACAGATGGTTCTAAATTACATATGCAACAAAGGTCTAGAAGATTTGACAGATTATAAATGGTGAGCAACAGAGGATAAGTAGTTTCAGAAAATGATAGTACACTTGATGTCTCATACCTATAATAAACTACATACGTGTTTTTGTCACAATGCTGCAAAATCAGTCAACGCATGGTATTAAGAAAATGGTAGCCAAGGTAATTTTTGTAAAATGTTTATAGAGGAAGATTAGAATTTAAGGGATCTCTTTGATGTTCAAGAAATTTTATGTTCACTCCAAGCAGGGGGTATTTGTTTAATCATAGATTGTACCAATTCCTTGGAAGCAGTGGAGTAGTAATATCAGGCTGTGATGAATTTCTTCATAAACAGAAATCTCTGGAGAGTAAAAAATGTTTCTTCAAAGGATCAGGCAATGTTCCCTTTTCACTACTGACCCAAAGTCTGTTTTGAATGGCAGTAAATAAGGTTTTGACATTAATGGGTATAGAAAATACACTGGAATTGTGGTACTGGTGTTTCTCATCCTTTTTCTTTTTTCTTTTTTTATTCTTTTTTTTTAAAAAAAAAAAAAAAAATCTGACTACCACTGTGCTGGATTCTGTACAAGTCAGTGGTCAGTGTTCCCACAAAATAATTGTTTTAAAGAGTTGCTCATTTAGGTTAATGTAGGCTGTCAACAACATTATAAAATTATTTGAATACTGTTAGGGGAAGGGTAACTAAATATATGCTTTGTACTTTTTGGTGGGAAATGGTTGATTTTCATGAGGGTGTATATTAATTTCATGTAATAAGATGCTTTGCATTTTCAAAAGATAAATTAGCAATTATAATTAGATAAATTATGGAGGGAATAAGCATTGGTTGACCACTGTACATATATTTGATCTGTATACTGACCTTACGATGAAAAGAAAGTGCTACAAGACTGGATTTTTTATTTTTTTTTTTTTTTTTTTTGTCTTTTTGGGAGATACTGAAAATGCAAATAAAGTAATGGAAATCTTTCTTATTAGGTCCTGTTGCCCTTCTTCTCATTTTCTTTGTTTGAATGTTTATTATAGAACTGCAGTGTAAAGGAGCAGATGTTTTGCAAAACATCCTGATGTGTTGTTTTTTCTTATGGGAGTGCATAACTGTGCCTTCTGATGCATCGGCTTGACAGCTGGCTGATTTCATGGAACTGCTAAGAAGCCATTAGTGGTGTCATTGAATTGAAACAGAACAGTCACTCCCAGCTTGAACTGCAATTGTTAATGTCTTTGTTGCTACTTTTCTGTTCCTACACAAGATGGGGAATATCACAGCCGGAAAGAAAAGGAAGTTTGTGCTTCCTGTCTCATCTCTCTGAATTAGGGAAAGGAGGCATTAATACTTGACTGCTTTAATTTTGCAATATTCTTAGAATGGCATATTTAGGATTCGGAGATCTTGGCTGTTGGGCTGTAGACTTAGCATGACCAAAAATGCAGTTTGCCACGCACACCCTGACACAGTAAGTGTCCCACAGTCCAAATTACTTCATTGCGATGCCCAGACCTGAGTCCTCCCAGTGCCTAATATGGGTGTCTTTAAATAAAATCAGATAAGTTGGGTTTTGGTTTTTTATTATTTATTCTAATACAGTATTCTAATAGGATATTCTTATTGTAATAGAGGATCACAGAAGAGTGGTACTTTGTGTTTTTATCACTTAGATAATTTTGTACAACAGTGGTTTTGTGATTGTTGCATAGTTTACTGTATTTTGCCAATGCTCAGAGTGTTGTAAATGTGTGTTGGTCAATATATTTCCAAGAAATTGAAATCTTGTGGTGAAGATTACATTGTGCAGAATTCAGAATTTAGGTATGGATGATCTTCCCCACCACATCAAAGAGGGAAATGAAACGTCCTCCTTTGTGACTGTCATTTACACTTTGAAAAATTTTTTTGTTTCTAATACTACATTTTTGCTTTAAAATCATTTGTATTGTATTCTTTCTGTGCAGTGGTAGAATGAAAGTGCATCTTTAAGGAGTTCTTTGCTGATGAGGAGCAGAAACAAGGATACTGTGTTAGTAAGATTAGAAAAAATAAATCCTTTCCCATCCTAGTCCCCCAGTCTTTGCCTGCTTAAAAAAAAAAGGAAGGAAAAAGGCAAAACCAATTTAATGTGAAGTAACCAGAAGATTTGCATAAGGAAAAAAGTAGGTTTGCATAATTCTTTTGGGGGTGTGTGTGTGTGGTTTCTTGATACTCTTATGAAGGTAAGAATATATTAGTTTTGCTCTTACACAGGTAAAGACTGATGCACAGAAGGATTTAGTCATTTACCAACATAACAAGAAGTTGATGGTAGTGGTAGAAGGAGAAGCAGCTTTTGCTGACTTTAGTTTGTAGCATGCCCGGTAAATGTCTCCTTGAAAACTAAAATGTGTGGTTTGTTGTTCTGCAGAGAGTAATACTACTCAAATAGGTAAGTTGAATGTACATTGTTGTTAAAAGAAATTTGGACTAGGTTTTCAGCCAGCCTCTGCAGAAGGGCTAAGCAAGATGTAGTGTTTGTCTGTTACTTTGTTTCTTAATCATAGGATTTTAAGGAAAAAAAAAAAAGTTAAAATTTTAATCCAATTAGTACATGGTTTCATGTATTAGCTGTGTTAAATTCTTGCTTACTCTTTTATCTCTTTACTGCCCTAAATTTACAGTTATACAATGCCATGGTCTTCAGCCATTCCTTAAAAAAAAAAAAAAGTCAAGATAGTTTTAAAAGCCTGATACAGAAGTCCCTGTGAGATTTAAATGGAAATAACAACAACAAAAGTGCTAATTTTACAGTAACATTTCAATTTTTTTGTTTCTTTTTGGGGAAGGGAGGAGAAATTGTGTTTTATTTTATTGCAGTATTGGCATTTCATTAAATTATCAAATGAAATAAACACTTTCAGCGAGTGAGGAAATTGTGCTTGTTTCATTTTTTTAATGTAGCAACAAAGAAAAGCTGATGCGTGGGTTTTTTTTCCTTGCTTAGTTTAGCAGAATTGATTTATGCAGTTGACAAAATTCGTAATACAAACCTCTTTTTTTGCGTGAATGTTTTTCAGAATGGTGGAGAAAAGACAAATACAAAAGCAAGTATACTTTTTTAAACCTTGGCTAGTGACAGATGAGCTCTCAGATAAAAGTCTGTGAAAGTACGGACTTATGAAAAGATGTGCTGGGCTTGTCAGTGTCCATTCCCTTCTTTCAGGATGATGCCTGTTGCCATTAATGTGAAATCTCTCCCATTGCCTTCCTACTCACGCCCAGTCAGGGCCTCACGAATGTCTTGTTTTCTCTGTGTAAAGGACATAAGACTCTCTTTTCACTTGATGTAGGTCAGGCATTGTAAAGAGCTGAATGGGTTAAGCCTTGGTAGTTTGCAAAAAAGAGATTGCAGAGATTTTTGTAGCCCCTGAAGGAGGAATCACACAAAACCTTCACATTCAAGCTACTAAAAATGTAGAGGCACCATCTGAAAAAACTGTCTACCTGATGGACTGTTTACATTAGTAATGGTCTCTTTGAAATCAGTGGTATAAAGCCTTGTCTCAGGTAATGTTTGCAGTATAAAACATTAGGTTTAGAAATAATACAGCAACCATCAGATAATGTGGTCTTTTTTTTGGAGGCTCACACAGAACTTGCTTCTGCTTTGGAATTTTGGAAGGGATAATGAAGAATTTTCTTTTTTGATAATGGAGAACTCTGACAGTGTTTCCTTGCAACTTACAGGAAGTGTAAGCTAGATTTTGTTTAGAATATCTATTAAATATGGTGATTTTTAAGACACAAAGTACTCAGTCTAGTTGTTCTTGAGCTTGAACCTGAGTTGTGAGACTGCTGGACAAGAAGGTAAAAGTTTGAAATCTTCTAGAGAGTATTTTTTCCTTCACTTTGAATATGTAACTGTTTTTTTGGATTGTGATACTATTAATCAATTTATATTAGTGAATTAATGTTCTCTTAACCTTGAAAGATCATTTAATAAACAATGCATTGCATTTTATCAGAAACTTATGTTAGAATAGCAGTATGTATTGTCCAAATATAATCAGCAAGATAACCCACAACCCCCTCCTCAGGCTTGTCTTGTACGAAAGAAAACCAGTTTGCCAAAAAATTATCACAGTGGTCTGTCGCGATAGGGACATAATTGTGTGGATTTTACCCCATTTTCTGTTCTTACACTTTTCCACAACCATGCGCTCGTTAATCAAAGACACCATACTTCTGCTGAGGGCAGGGAGGTTCATCAAATTGGCAGCCAGCTTGGTGTAAAGAACAGTGTACTGATGCTCTTAACGTGCTAGGACATAAATAAATCTAAGGTCTTTGTATGCAAACCCTGGAGGTTAATACTGTATAATTCAATGTCCTGTCTTTGTTTTTATGATTGATGCTTTTAAGTGTTTGAAGCTTGATGCAAGCCTTCAAGCAGGTCAGGACTGACCATCTGATTGGCTGAACCAGGAAAGCATTAGCTTGGCAGAGGGGTTTTCGTCTGTGCTGTGGAGGGCTTTTTTTTCTTTTTTTGGCTGAGAGATCATTGTTGTATTGCTTGAGCTGTTACAGGAAAGTTCTAGAGATTGACAACCCCTGCTGTGCTAATGGACTGAGTGCATGAAACCCCGATAGTTTGGTCCTGTGTGTTCTGAAGCTTACTGCTATTTGTATCCTTAACAGAGCTAACATGTAGAACAAGCAAAAACTACTGGGATTTCCCTGTAGAAATAGAACTGGGATTTGGCTTTAACATGAATTGGTTGCATATTCATAATTTAAGAACAGCTGGTTACAGCAAGCACACAGTCATTTGCAAGCTATTATAAACCATTCTACTCACACATGGAGGCTGTGCTTAAAGGTTTTTTTTTTTTTTTGTTGTTTTTTTTTTTTTTTTTTTTTTTTTTTTTTTTTTTTAAACTGTGGTCTTTTGAATCAGCATAGTCTTATACTCAGTCTGCTAAAAGTTTACAGCAGGAATCTAGAGGTGCTCAGAGGTATGTTCCAAACAATCCAAACAACAAAGCAGTAAGTAGCTTTGAGCAGCAAATGATGGCTCTTAACAGCGAGCTGAAGCTTGAACACTCATAATAAAAACAGTTCAGACACAATTCCTTTGTGCTTAACATTCTTCTCAACCTGGCAGTTTATCACAGCCTTTGAGAATGCAAAAGGTTTGGATGGGGAGAAAATATTTTCTTTTTCTTTATACCACCATTCATAATGCAGGGTGAAACCACTAGAGGAACTGGACCAAGGCTTCTGGTGTGTGACCAACTCCTGCAGTGGAGCTGGTAGGAGCCATCTCAACTCCTGTTGTAGAGGAGTTGGCCCTTCCTATGATGTATGGGACATGAATACATGGAGAGCCATATCAACCGCGGAACACAGCCCTCAGGTCTGGGTCACTTAGGGATCTTTCCTAAGACATGAAAGCAGGAGTCAGAGACAGAAGATGGGAATGACAAGAAGAACACCCATGGGTGTTCTTAAAGGCAGCCACCATAAAGCTTCCATGCTTGACAGCTTTGATCTTGATCCTTGGGTTTAGGGCAAATATTCTTGTTTAACCCAAGGGCAAGATTACAGGCCATTCTCAGACCTGGAGCAGACTTACAGCACAGCCCTGAGAAAAGGCTGTCTTCACCAGTAAGTCTGTGCTTTGGAGAAGTTTTGTTTCTTTTCTTCCTGGCTGCTAAAGACAGACATTTACTCCAGGACTATCTAAAACATCTCACACTTCCACTTGGCTGGATACCTGGCACATTCATTTGTGTCCAACCCTTGCCATCTCCGGCATTTAAAACTAGGATAGATCCCGAAGATCTCCCTGGTAAGCCACTGTCTCAGACAAATGCCTACACACATTCAACCAGCACTCAACGGTGCTAGGTTGTTTCATACTTATGCCTCTGCAGGACTCATGCACCATCTCACCCAACCCTGAGGTGATCATCAGAGGCCTGCTTACTGGATCAGGCCTCAGTCAAAGGTGTGTTTGCACAAGTCCACCCTCCAAAACTTAAACATCCTTCTTTGCCAAGCTTGCTCTGTTGCCTGCAAGTAGTGGAAGAAAACTGAGCTAGTGAGGGCAATATATCAATATGAAATCACAGCACTTAAATCTGTCACAGCTAGTTTGCAGAAGACCTGGCATTCACACCTTGTCAGCCTAAATCATGCTCATGTATTTTGTCCACTGCCTGTTCCCTGCCTATCCATTATGAAACCTGCCGTACTTAACTGAGCAAATGTAAAAATGCTTTTGCTTGTATTTTCCATGTGTCTCTCCACCCATTTTCTTGGGTGGAGAGGAGGAGAAGTGGGGGGATAAGTTGACAACATACTGAAATTACAGCAAGCAAGTTTTCTATGCAATGCATCTTGGCAGGAATATGCCATGAAAAGCAAACAGTTAGAAGGCCTTGCTAAAGAAAAGAAAAAGGTGATTTTAAACCAGGACCAATGTAATAAGCAGCATTTTGGCTCATTTACTGTGGCTGCTGCTATTTCCTACCTGCTGTTCTGCCAGTCTCTTCTGGATTTCTTGGTCATCGCAGATGTCATAAATCACAGGCTTGGAAAGCTCAGACTCAATCTGGGCTAACCAGGTGCGAAGGTTACTCATGTTTTTGTCCAACAGCTGCATAAATTCAAATGTCTCCTTCAGTTTCTTCACCCTAAGCAGACCAGTAAGAACACTTCATTACAAAGATCTGCAATAAGTGGAAATGATGTTAGCAGAAGGTGATGACAGGCATGGCTTTATGAAGCACTTACTGTTGCACCAATCTGTTGCCTGTAAATCAGGAGCCATGTTTTAGTCAGAACCTACCTAAACTGTCTCAGCAGAGCCCTGCTCTACAGCTGCAGGAAACTCTTGTGTGAATTCTTTAATGAAACTATATGAGAAGAGTGAATTTTCACATGCTAGTTAGCTTTTCAGTCAGCTCCTGGACATTTGTTTCAGTGGGAGTTTGTACCATAACACGCCACAGTTAAACTAAAATGGGTATCTACGGTCTGATTTTCCTACTGTGAATTATATCCAGTGTCTTCTTCAGTAATCAACAGGCCTACTCTAATCAGCAAGGTACTGCTCTGCCAATGGAGTCAGAATTTTCCCAAAGCACAGGTCTGACACCCTGGTCAAATGGATGCTGACAAGAGAGGAGAAGGCCTGAACAAAGGTCTGAACTTACAGCGCCACAACATTATAGCTCTTCTAAATAACATGCTGAAATGTGTGGAGATGTATCAGGCTCTCCTGGTGGGTGAAAATGAAGAAAGAAAAAACCCCAAACAATCCTGAAGAGGGAGAACATCCAAGCACTAGAGAGAGCTGTGCAGGAGACAAGCAAATTAACCATTGCGACCATTTACTTTCCTTATAGCTATTTGTATCACAGGTCTCAAACTGCAGACAATCTTTTCTTTATTTCCAGCCTTTACAGCATATTCCCTTGTCAAAACCCTTTACCAGCCCCTTAAGTTATCCAAGTAGTATGTTTGTACATTTTGTACAACCCCGTGTGTTGGAAGAATATCTGTTAAACTACCTCAGTGCTCTCTGATCTTTCCTTGAAATTCTCATTTATTGCAATTCCAAATAAAAATCACTAAAAAGCACAACAGTGGGATGACACTTCTCTCTCTTCTGACTTCAGATTGGTATCAGAGCTTGCCATCTAGACTTTGTAGTTAATGGAGAAAATAATATAATAACCTAGATTATGATTTCCATCAGACCTGTATTAAACATCCAAATCACCAGATGAGATGAACAGCACCAAAAAGCATGTACTTGTCTCCATGAACTGTAATGGTCTACCCTGCAGTACTATAAACATGAACACTACAGATGCTAAGTCAGGTGAAATCATCCCATGCCTGCCTTAGGGAGAACCCACTTCTAAGCCAGCATTGCTTCACTGCACTGTTCTGGCTGCTTGCATCCTTCTGATGTGTAGTTCTGTCCCTGTGCCTTGGGAGGGATTTTTGGACCTTGCATGTCATTTTTAAAATGCAGATTCCTGAATTAAACCCTCAGTTACTGTGTAGTCTAGCAACTACCCAGATTAACCTCATTATCTAAGCGCAGGACAAAAAAAGTATGCACTGTGAAAAGGCCAAAACATTCTCCATTAATTAGATTCCTCTGCTGGGAACTATCACTAGGGGTCTGAGATGAACCATAACATACTTGCCAACACCAGTGTTGTGCAGGCTAGGTCTGGAGCATCATGGGGGGATATAAACTCATCTAGTGCAGTGAAGAATTACACCAAGACAGCAGTGTCCTGACAGGGTACCTGGATGCTGGTCCTCCCCTTCTTTGCAAGAAAAATTCATTTTCTGGCCTGCCATCCTGCCTGCTTCCAAGCTATTCTAGAAAGTTTTAGAGGAGAGGGATCCAATCTGCCTACAACAGAGTGGTTTTTGCAGTTGCCTGTTGGAGAATATGATACAATGACAGAAGAAATACAGGACAGCTAATTCATAATGAATACGTCACTTGCTAAGCAACAACCCGTCTTATTAGCAACCTGAAGGTAATCAAAGAGGATACATACATCAGCTAGACCTGATTTAAGATAAAGCATTTAGGGAGGAGACGTGGGAAATGATCCTGCTGGATTTCTTCAGTCCTATTAGTTATTGTGAAGGTACTGAGTAAGGCCAGCAAATTCGGAGTCTCATGGATTCGCAGCATGGGCAGCACCTTCCCTCTTGTCCTAAAAGGATGAGTAAGTACTTCGAGTTGTTTTACAAAGAGGGTGAGAAGAGCACAGTGCTACAGTAGGACTCCTGGCAAGTATTTAGCAACTCTGCACACTCTAAAACATAAAATTAGTCTAGTCTGATTGATGCAACCCTGCAAGTTAGCCTGAAGAATTTGACAGAAGTCCATGGTCCACCTTGTTCCTTGCAACCACAAAGCCATTGATACTGGTGTAAAGTGCAAAGCAGCTGCTTCTGCCCCTTGTGCACTGACAGTGCTTTCTACTCCTGCAGCTCACAGAGAGGAAAGCAGTGGATAAGAAAGGCATTTAGCTGCTCTCACTTTCCTTAACAAGCTCTTTTCAGAGCTCTGCTCCCAAGTTCAACCCTGCATGCAGAATTCATCTGGCTCCCAAGCAAACAGCTGCTACATAAATCTTCCTGCTCCTGGCTCTGCTTCTATTAAGTGGTGCTCAATGAACATGCCATACTCTGGTAACTGTAACTGCACTTTCTTGTGCTATCATGGGCTGGCAGTAATTTACCTGGGAGAACAAATTCTTTCTCCACCCGATCCCTTGCTTCTGCCCCACCAGTCATTTTAGATCCAGTTGGTTATGATGCTCAACAGGGGCTGTGACTCCCCAGGGTATGTGGCCCACCAAAGACAGGTGACTCAGGAACTGTTCTCCCTGGAGAGATGTAATGATACAGGCTGTGTACTGAGCACTGAAGGGAAGAAGCACTAGGAGAGCCAGGCCTGTGGAAAAGTCTGAGCCAAACACCTATGCTGTTGCATTGTTAACTTTGCATGACTTCAGGCCAGTCAGGAGGAAAGCAAGGCTCCATGGCTAAGCTGTCCCTCCCTGGCTGTATCCAGTGACAATTTATTCATTGCACATTCTGTGACATTCCTCACTAGTGCTCTGGATATGTCTCTCTGGTGAATTGCAAGAGATGAACCTGTTGGGACCATCTGATGTCACAGCTGACCGGCTGAGACAACAGTTTACTGTACTTAGTATCATCTCTGCTTCCCTGTACTCCCTTCTCTGCATCCACCTCTTTGCCATCATGAAGCTGCACTACAAAAATCTCAGAGGTTGCAAGATATCTTTCTTCAGTCTGTATATTGAATAACAGGGAGGTGAAAGTAGCAAAGGAAGAAAAACAAAGCAATATTAGATTATAAATAAATTTCTCTATGACTGACAGCACATGGACTAAATTAAAGAGCAAGAGTTTTAGAACCCAAGTGGGGGGTTTGAACCAAAAGAATCCCCAAGAGTATTATTTTGGCTTAGGCATCACTCTAAAATCCAAGTTACTGACACTACCATAAACAGGTTGGGCTTTACCTACTAGTGTTACTAGAAGCAACAGTATCAAAGACAGCAACACTGTTGGTACTGCAACCTTGTATTTACTTTCTAGCAATTGCCATTACAGACACCCTTTGTAATTCAGTAATTTAATCTGTTACATATTCTGGATAGAATATGCCATTTGTCAGTAATTTAACCACCCTCAATGTTCTAAATCATTAGTCTCAAACTTGAGCTAAGCAGCCAAAGAAGAATAAAACCCTAACAGAAATTCACACTAGTGTAGTGTGTTGATAGGAAGGCAGCCAAGTCCAGATGCTCACACTGGCTGATCTGCTCTTGCTGTGGTCAGCAGACAAAGGGTAGGGTTCTACACTGAAGCAACAGAAGTCACAGGGAGATGCAAGTTGTCTGGCTACAGCTCAAGGAAAAACATAAAACACACTAATTACAATCACAAAAGTATTTCCCAACAACCATTCTCAGCTGCATTTCTGCACACTGTCAGTATTCTTGCAAATTATCTGCTCTTTGCATGAAAGAAACCTCATCAGCTCATCTGAGATACACCCTGAAGGGACTATTTGTTCAGAAAGACAGGCCCCCTGGGAGCTTTGGAAGGGGTGCACAGTGCAAGCCTTCAAGCCTGGGGGCAAAAGCTCCCCCCACATCCAGGTAACAAATCACCCAACACACACTGAATTAAGAGCAATAAAAGTTCAAGTGCAGCAGCTCAAGGAAACAGCTCCTCCCAGTCACCCAGAAGTTGAAGAAGCTGCCACCACTTTGTTTGAATTCTTCCTCTTCAGTCTTATTCTCAAGCTACTTGGTCAAACAGGCAAAACTGACTTATTATTGAATAAAGGACTACCTACCTACAGTTGACTTCCCATTGAGAACCCATCATTCAACATGTCCTCAGAAGCAAAAAAAAAAAAACAATAAAACAAAACCAAACAAAAAACCCCAATAAAAACCAACCACAAAACCAAACAAAAAACACTCTAACAAATATCACCACTAACCTAAAAACCCCAAACTCAAACATCTGTTGTACCTTGCAATGAGCTCAGCTTAAAAGATATCCTGATTCAAAACAGTGTTTGGACATATGCATAAGATGCCTGGAATAAGCCAAAAAAAACCCCAACAACCCAGTTTCTAAATGCCTTAATCTTTACACCAAAATAGAAATGGCAGAAAAAGAACAAAACTAGTAGCTTATAACTAAAAGCTGGCTGCAAAAGCGAACAGAAGGACTAACTGACCTGACTCAAGATTGGATTTGAATCTTAATACCCTCCATGAAGTTGCCAGCATTGAGTTGCAAAAGAAATGCGTTAAGCTGCTTCAAGCTGAATCACCGCACAGCCCCACAAATACACAGAGTATTTTGTAGTAACTACTCAGGAAGTATATAGGAGTAGAAGGCACTTCCAGGTTCACTGAAATGTATTCACACAAAGAAAGAATTGCAAAATGCCTGGCAATTGCATTGCATTAGTTGTCAAAATGCTGCATTAAAAGGTACAGGGAAGATCAAATAAGGTAAAAAGTAACATTCAAATTTTAGTGCCCGATGAAAAACATCCTGACATAAATCCCAAACTCCCCTTCACAAGCACAAATGCCTTCAGAAGAAGATATCACACACATTTTTTTTTTTTTTAACCGAAGAGAAGCTGAACTTGCCCTGCCAGCTGATAGGATTGTTTACCATCCCGTGAAGCAAATGAGATGCACAGACCGGGAAACCTTTGTTCAGTAAGCTGCCGGGTGAGCTTAACCATATGAAGGACAAAAGACCTGATCTGGAGAGGTGATGTCAAAGGCAAATTTTGGGCCTTCATATAAAATGCAAGGCTGTTTCTTTGTACAGCACGGGGCCCCAGTACAATGACAGGAAGCCCCAGTGTTTGTGGGCTGTGTTAGCACAGTAAGCAGAGCAAACAGCGGCTGTGCCGGAGGAGGCTTTTCTCATGTTACCCTGTCAGGGAGCCCAAAAGGTTGTCGCAGCCCTCCACCGCCGTGGGTGCAAAGCCCCTAAACACAGCTGATTTTAAGCGAGAGGCGTCTGAGCACTATTACTCCTGCTAACGTGCCGCATCTCCCGCTCATCCACTTGTCCAAGGCGAATCGCAGGGAGCCACTAGCGCATCGGTGCCCTCCCCGCCCGCCGCCAAGGCCAGACCCGCGGCGCCAG
>JAVHNF010035624.1:26786-40966 GCA_034783455.1 Micropsitta finschii
CTTGCAGGGGGGTTGGACTAGATGATCTTTTGAGGTCCCTTCCAACCCTTGGGATTCTGTGATTCTGTGATTTTTTTTTTTTCTAAAAGATCTGGTCTTCCTTGACTTTCATTTATCATTCTCAGGAATGCTGCCTTACATAGCTAAGGAATAAAAGTCCCTTCAATATAAAAATCACTGGGTAAAATTCTAATGCTATTCTTTTGCTATGCAGGACATCAGATTAGAAAGTCATAGGTTTAATCAGTTTTAAACTGAGAAAATGAAACTTTGTACTTACAAAGGAATTTCCCTATATAAACAGCAATTCTCCTATTAAAAAAAAAAAAAAAAAAAGCGCTTTAAAATAAAAAAAAGGAAGACTAAATTATATTCTACCTCAAGTATCAGGACTACAGCATTCTTGGAAAGAACTGACTGAAATTTAACGGTTTGTGATACAGAGTAAATCAAAACAGGTTTGGTTTTTTTTTAATATTTGCTCCTGATTAGTGATTGATTAAATGACTGAGCAAATTCTGTGTCTCAGTTGAGTTTGCTCAGTAAATGACTGAGCAAATTCTGTATCTCAGTTTTGCCAACTGAACAGACTGAATGGAGCAATTCATCATAATGCATTACTATGGAAACGAAGCTTCCAGGGATGTTTTTATAATTATTTTTGTTTGTTTAATTAAGTGCAAGGCAGGAAGTATACATAAACTTATTTAAGATCCAATCAATCAGCTTTGTTTTAGGCCACTACTGGAAACAGGCTCGGTTGTTCTGATTCCTTTGTCCTACAGGAAAACTTTCTAGAAGGCATTCAGAAATACTGCTCCCCAATTGTGATCCATCTTGTTTTTTCACTGATATACGTGTTGCTGAATCTTCACTGCTCTGGCACTGGAACTAAAATTTCCTTACTTGCATCGACATGTTCTCTGGTCACACCTACAGATGCATTGCAGCAGAACCTAAGCCTATGCCATTTGGAAAAGTTACAAAGGTTTTACCCCCCACAAAATGGGGAACTAGAAACAGCTAGTTGTTGAACTTCAGTATTTCAGACTTCTTTTTCTGATGTAGTATAATTTCAGTTCTGAATCACATAAATGCATTTCAAGAAAACCTTTAACTTCTCCAATTAAGACATATTGTGGAAATTAACTACCGTAATGAACAGGGGCAAAGTACAGTTACAGCATCCCAGAGGAAAATTTGAGAAACCCAGTCCATTCCCATCTATCTTTATGTGAGGTAAATGAATGGCATATTTTAGAGGTTGTCTCTGTAATCTTAACGATGTCTTAATTTTGTCTTCATTCTAACACCTATATCTACTTTTGAACAGGAATGTCATATAAAAAAAAAAACCCACAACTTTTTTTTTCCCCCCACTGATTTTAATCCTCTTGCACAAAGTGTCCTTTATTGTAAGCCTAGTTTTGAAATTTTATTTCTGACTGTAAAGAATTTCAATACATTCCACCTCTGCTCCTTTTTACAGGCACAATTCCCTTTCAACCAATTTTCAAAGGAATTTATTTCCAAGATCTAAGCTAATAAAAGAGTGGACCCTTCTTCACTGACACTTCAGTATTCTTTAAAGTCTCTGTGATAACATGAGGAAAGTATTTAATTACAGAAAGGTTTTGCCTTGCATGACGGTGGAAAAAAGGAGTAGAAACCTCAAGTTCTCAAACCAGAGCAACATGATCCAGATGTGATTTAGTGTGAAATGTATTCTAACATTAGCATCTAACTTCATCCCCTAGCTTCTATATGTGGGTATTTCATTAAATTTATAAGTTTTATCCTCTGAACACTGAAGAGATCTCGGTTTTAGATCTCAGCTTAGTATTTCTTACTGTTACGCATACTAGTCCTTTGAAGTAAATTTAACAGAGGCAAAGCTGGCAGCAGAAACCCTTGGTCTCAGATGCTTGGTTTTATTTAGGCATCCATCCCTCATTATTTGAGAATTACCAATAAAATACACATACAATATAATAATCCACCACCCCTCCCCAGAAATAAAATTCTAATTTTATTACTGGCCATATAACAATGCAAGTTAATAAAAAAGCATAATGTTTATAAAGGGAATCGTGTCAGTAAGAATTTCATCTGGCACATTCTTCTGTAAATTCCTAATGAGTAATAAATACAATGTGTTCACACAAGACTTAAAAAACAGTCAAAAAGTATTTAGTGAGAGGCCCACATCAGCAGTAGAAAGCAACTAATCTGGAACAACATATGCAGAATTAACTGAAGTTCAATTAACTGCATTAAAATATCTCCTAGGAACAATGGAAAGAGACACAGCATTAAAAAAGAAGACAATTATCCACATGTGGCTTTTAGAAAACAAGAAATCTGTATAAATAATGAGAAATGAGCATCCAAATAATTGAACAATACACTGTCGAACAATACAAAGTATAAAGTAGTTCATGGTTTTTCCTACATATTCACAAACCAAATTGTTCTTCAGTAAGGATGTAATTAAATATCAAGACTTTTATATTGTGACTACTGGAAATGAAAAATACAGGAGCAACAATGAAAGAAGACCATAAAGAAGTCTTACTTTTCAACTGAAAAAAAAATATATATTTAGTGCTTCTGTTGTGACCAAATTAATAGTCATTCAGATGGTTCAAGAAATAGCATGACTTCAGCAAATTTCTATATATTTCTAATCAATGAGTTTGCATTAAGAAGACATGGCTGAAATTATTTGACTATTACCAGTCCCACCAGAAGAGATGAGTTCTCTTCCCTGATTTTTCTGTTTATGTCAACAGAAGTCCTGCTACCACTCATCTCACTCAGGTTTGATACTCATCTGACACTTTAGTTGGCCAGTTAAATGAACTATTTAGCTTTATTTTTATTTTTTGTTTTGTTTTTCTGGGGTAGTTGTCTTCTAGATTAGTAATTAAAATTAATTCACTAAAAATTGAAATGAGTACTCAAGCTAGCACAAGTGAAACTGCAGGATTATTTAACATGCACAAATCACATTATGAACAAATAGGAACATACCATGTGTAAGAAGCTAAGAATTTTGTACTTGCCTAATTAAGTTCTTAACAACTGAATGGTTATACAAGCAGTTGTTATGACTACAGAAAAAACTCATTACAATGCAGTTAAAATAATTATACATAAAGCCTACCTAGCACCTACACCTTTTTGCTGGGAATTCATCAGTCTTCAAAGAGACCAGAGAAGGGTGACAGCTGGCTTTTACTGTCATGAAGTTTTTATTAGGAGGGCTATAATCTTCATGGTTATGTTGTTTGTTTGGGTGGTGTGTGTTGGGGGGGTCTGGGTCTTGGACAGCAAAGCAGCAACGGCAGGGGCCTCACTGACAAGGGACACAGTTCCACAGGGGGACCTAAACTAGAAGAGCAGAACAGGCTCTGTAAGGGTAGTTGGAATCAGCCCCAATCTGTAGAGAAGGCTGGTCCACAGCCAAGCTTCAGTCTACTACCTCAAACACAGGCAGACTTAGTGGGGTGATGGGAGTTCCAGGACCCAATAGAGCAAAAAGATGAACAATAATCTTCCCAACCTCACTTCACATCTTTGGTGCTTTTTTAGATCTCTCTTACAAAAGATAACTCAGCTGTTTTAACTAAATAAGAATT
This sequence comes from Micropsitta finschii, assembly GCA_034783455.1. Lineage (NCBI taxonomy): Eukaryota > Metazoa > Chordata > Aves > Psittaciformes > Psittacidae > Micropsitta > Micropsitta finschii. Next base: position 30,428 of record JAVHNF010035624.1, read on the forward strand.
GTCTGTGTTATGGTAGGCTGTTACCCTTAGTTACTACTTATTAGCTTCTTCCGTGCAGTAGTGGTATAAATTCTCCCAGCTTACTTCATTGCAAAGACAAACAATGTATGCTAAGCCATTTCTAACAACAATTTCTGCTAATCTGTTTGATTTTAGACTGTGAGAAACTAGGTTTGTTTATCCAGTTAACTACACATTAGAAATAATTTTTGAGGATGAAACGTAGACCTAAACTCTAAATTGGCTTTTAAGGACATATGTTATGGACTGAACACATGGTGCTGATAAAGAATATTACTTTCCATTGTGCTTAATTTACTGCTAAAGTGTAGGAAAGACACATGACAGAAGCAAGTCAATATAAACAAGACTAAGACTTGACTAAATGCATGGAGAAAGAGCACAGTCCAAGACTGTATAGCTTCAGGCTGACATAAATTTGACACAATGCAGGAGAGTAAACCTCTCTTCCTTGCTGTGTAACGGTTGCTACACGCAATAGTGCATTGAAGAAATGTGAGAAACAGATATGGTATCAAGCTGGAAGACAGAATGAGTACATAGGGTTCTTGCATGAGATGAAACTAGAAATCAGCTCCCAACCAAGCAACATGACCTTTAGTGGAGTTATTGCACCTTTAGATGCCAGAATATACATGAGTATATGCACATACACAAACACATATGCACATACATGGGTAATACACTAGCCACCAATATATATTCCAGATTTTTGAGATATTTAGGAACTTTATATTTAGTAGTTCCAAACAATTAACTTAGACTGAAAGATACTAAACATCCAAATCCTGCACTGGATGAATAAACATATATTGCATATACATACTATATAATCTGAGGTACTTTAATAATGCAAATAGGATACATAATAATCTAAATTCAATATATTTATAGCTAAGATGAATCAGTCTGGTACATAATGAAATAGATTAGTGACAGAAGCAGGGATTTCTGTTATTTCAGCATACAAATTTCCTAAATGACATTCATTTCATTCTGATATAGTATAGAGATCTTGTTCATATACAAGGTAAGAAAAGAAGAAGCAAAATGCTGTTCATCAAGGTGATCCAAAGTTCATCAAAGTGATCAAAAATGCTTTGAAATTAGTGTGAAACATTATAAGTTGGCATGAGTTGAATTCATGCTCTGTGCAGGTGGATAACATTATATGTATATGTGTATGTCTGTGTTTCTGTGTGTGCACATGGACTTATTTCTGTGTATACCGGAATTTTTCTATTATGCAAACCAGATGTACAAGTTAATTTTTGCATGTTTACAAGAATTCTACAACATAAAATACTGCCATAGCAGCAGGCACTCTTTTAGATACACATTGTAAAAGGCATGCATGGTTAATTTTAGGCAGAAACATTAAGCCTTCTTATGGAAACAGAATTAGTAATTAGTAGGAAATAGTGAAGACTGAGATTCTTTGTTTCTTTTTATTCAAAGTCCATTAACAGCTTAAGCTTATTTTCTAAATTCAAAGTAATTTAAATAGTTCAGCAAGCAATGAAGTCTGAATGCATTAAAGTAGAATCACATCTGTTTTCTAGAAATCTTAATGAATAGACCTACCACTAAAAAGAAAAAAAAAAAAAAAAGAAGAAAGGGAAGAAAACTTGCTGCATTCCCTCTTTTCTAATTAATGGAAATGCAAAGAATAATGTTCTTGTGTTTTTATACAGGAACTTACTTGAGCAGTCATTATGAAAGACTCAGTACCTCACTGACTGTAAATGTGAATATTATTGTGCAGCAAGCTGTACTGAATAAACCCGGATTTGACCTGGTCCTCAGTCTTTATGGTACTGATTTCTATATTATATATTCTGAATTTAAAAATAAATCCCAACCTCTCTGTTAGTTCTGAAGAATATTAACAAAAAGACAGAAATAGTTTTGTCAATAATTATTAACTAGGTTATCCGTTAAATATTCCAGAAGCTCTACAGATCATCTTAAGCCTTTGGCTATAGTCATGTAAAATTTTCTACGATTTCCCTATTTGCAGCTCACAATATGAGCAAACACCATTTTTGTAACTATACAAAAAGAACAAACCAAGGGTTATTTTTTCTGTATTTGATGACTTCTAAGAATGAAAGCACTAAAAATAGCATTTAGTATTGACTTGAAATGGTCTTTTTGATACAGTTGCATTTATTTGAAGTCATGTCTGAAGTCAGTTCTGTTAAGATCACTTATACCTTTAGCATGTTTTTGTTTGTTTGTTTTTTCACTTTATGCATAGGAAGGGAGAAGACTGATCCAGGAGAAATAAGGACATTTGTCTTTTAAATAATCTTTTTCCAAGTTTCATCAGGAAGTACAGTATCTCATATAGCACCTAAGCCTGTACCATAAAACTAGGTATTATCAAATCTTTTAAGGTAAATGCATATGCTTATCTTTATTTCTTCTTCTGCTGGCTCAACCTATGTGGAACAGGCCACAGATTATGCCTCCATCTCCTCCTTTATCTCTTGGTGTGACTTAGTAGTCCTTCTGCCAAAAAGCCTAATAAATTTCATACAGCAGTGCAATTTGTAAAAGACTATACCAAAGACACATCTGTAAAAGAGAAATCAATTTATTAGGATGAGGTGTGTGTAAAACTTGTCTATTTGAAGATTGGTATGACACGGGACAAATATCAGAGGAAGCCAAATGTTTCCTCAAGATTGTCAATGAAGTGTTCCATAAATTGGAATATCTATGACACCTTCCATTACCAAAACATATTCTTCCTCTTACCATCCCAACTAAATGACCTTATAGTCCTTTCCAACCCTAAATATTCTATAATTCCATACTACATGACATATGCCCCAAAGTAAATATTTGCACATTAGACACATAGTACCAATAACAGATCATTAGGACCACACAAATTAACAGTAACCCCTCCGCTATCTTATTTCCCAACAGTCCTACAGCATACCAGAAATTAGATTAGAATTGTTATGCTGCAAAGTGCAATCAGATCCATAATATTGCAGGTTCATTTCTGCTATATCATAGTAGCCTTGCACACACTGTATGTAGATACAGTTCAAAGAATATTTGTAGAAGGTGTCTTCTTTCTGGCCCTTAGCTAGCATTAATCCTTTTCATAAGGATGACCAAGAAGGTTGACAGCTAACCAGTTATTTACTTTGTCCTTAACTTGCTATGCTCTGAGGAGTTTAGCATGTTGATCAGTGACAAATGATGCACTAACAGCTTTCATTTACCCATTTGTCTTAAACTCAACAGATTCCAAAACTAAATTCCATGCAGTGTCACTTTGAAAACTCTGATTCCACCTTAAGGGCTTTTTAGGCAGTAAAAAAATGTATTACATGACTAAATGCATTTTAAGAGCAAGAGCAGGAAAGTTTATAACTTTTTTTATTATACATAAATATAAAATCTGATAGCTATCAGCAGACTAACTTGGAAGCAGCTCCACTGAAGTCAAATGAACGGTGCAACACATAAAACGGCAACAAAATAAAATCAATACTAGATATTGGATATAGAGTTGTGGCTAGAAAATTGGGATTTTTTTTCATCTTCCTTTAACTCATGCATTTCCTTTATGGTTATGAAAATGGATTAAAACAATTAACACAGACAGCCCTGTGATCTTTAAACAGAAAACTTTTATCATAGATTTCCAGATTGAGCCTCTTCTTTCAGGGATTCTTTTATTCATTTAAGTCAGATTCAAGTGATGCTCTAAATAGTATTGTTAAAAAATATAGATAACTTTTCTTAAAACACACTTAACATCTGTATCTTAACATCTGTATTTGCTGTGAGTTTACAAATATCTTTAGTTTTCAGTCCTTTAAGGTATTAGATATGTACTTAATGGAAGCATAAATCAGATAGGGTACATACATGCTTAAAACTGGGAATGTCATGAACCAAGTCTGACAATGCAGTCACCTATCGTGTCTATATATCAGCTACGGATAAAATAGGTATAGTATCGGAATGTTTTAGAATGTATTCCTAAGAAAGTTAATGAGCTGTATGGGTTTCTTTTTTACAAAAGGTCCAGCAATAATTACAAAATTTAATAAGATATGGTTATCTCAGAGCAATTTAAGAATGTTCTGGTTTTATATAGAAGTTTCTAAAGCTTTATGTTTCATTCTTGTTTATAACCACTTTGTTGTCATTTCAGGTGTGTTTATACTTCTACATTTTAAGTTAACTAACTTCAAATGCAAGCAGGTATATCTATTTGTAAAGCTATCTGCATACAGATGGATTTTGCACAGTTCTCTCTGGTGTCATATAATTGTTCAAGTGATGTAGAAACAAATGTGATTCTGAATTTATCTATTACTGAGTTTTTTCAGAGCTGTAGAGAATCAAAAGACAGTTTCATCAGTTTTTCTTGACTGCTTTTACAAGCTACAGAGTTACCAAGATTCTTCACAGATTATTATATGGCATCCTTGGCCTTTATAGAACTGTAGAATGGTTAGGGTTGGAAAGAACCTTAAAATAATCTAGTTCCAAGCCCCCTGCTGTGGGCAGGGACTCCTCACACTAGATCATGTTGCCCAAGGTTATGTTCAACCTGGCCTTGAATACTACCAGGGATGGAACTTTTACCACTTCTTTGGGCAACTTATGCCAGTGCCTCACCACCCTTACAGTAAAAGAATTCTTCCTTACATCTAATCTGAACTTCCCCTGTCTAAGTTTAAAGCCATTACCTCTTGTCCTATTGCTACAGTCCATGATGACAAGTCCCTCTCCAGCATCCTTTACCATCCCTCTCAATTAGTGCATATTCTAACCATATTGAACCCCTGTCACTGTCATTCACTGCAACTGTTTAAAAAGCCTGGAAGATTCTATAATGATTGGGATGATTCACTAGCTAGAACAAAAGATTTTAACTCCCTATTACAGTGCCTTAGGCATTACCATAAAGGGGTCAGCTGGGAGGTAAAAATCTGAAATACCACACCTAACAAGAAAGCATTTCCTGTTGAGAGTTACCTTCAACATTTCTGAAATATTACTCTTTGGAAGAATAAAATAACACCATTTTACATTCTAGAGTATTCAGATTTGAGAAACAGCCTTTGATATCATTTATGTCTTTATGACTGCCAAATTATGAAAAGACTTTCTTCTGCAATGCTGTGAGGCACAACCACTCATCAATTAAATTTTACTGCTTCACTGACTATCTGTAGTGCATTTTGTTTTCACATATTACTGAAAAATAAACAATCAAACAAATAAATAAATGCCAACACAAACTTTGAGAGGGATGAAACGGAAAGAAAAAATTCAGTCAAAACTTGAAATAAATGTGATTTTTTTTTTTTTTTCTGTACTCAATAACATTACTGGCATTCTATGTGGAATTTTCAGGGAACAGATTATTACTATTTTAAGAAAGAACAGATAAGATAGCTTGACACTGACCTCAGTCATATCACTGTAAATGACGCTACACTAGTGACATTAACATTGATAATTAACAGCAATAAATATTAATCAGTAAAATTTTGAAACTATCAAAAATCAAAATTGTATCAACATCCATGGGAAATAATGGATGCATACAATCTTGAATTCACAGAGATTTCCCTGAAAAGTGGTAATGAAAAAAAAAAAAAAGGAAAAATATGGCATAAACTGAATAAGTTAGTTGCTCATATACATTTCACTAGCATAATTTCACTTACTACGATTATCGGAACTGTTTCAGAAAAGCTATTCTAACCAAAAGTTTAATGCACTATGTGCTTAAAAAACCAGAACAGTTACTGTTCTTGCACCTAACTGAATACCTTAGGTATATAAAAAAGATGAACTATGGAAAGATGGAATGGGGTGAAAGAATTTATCATACAATAGATGAGTATAGTTCCATACACATAGAAGCTTACTCCTCAGCTGAGGGAGAAAAATCTTCATGATCCTGATGTCAATGACACTGAAGGCTCACCCAACACCAAGATCTTTTGCATTAATTGTTTCAGAATGTAATGATCTGAAAACTTTTTGATCTAACTAAACAAAACAGGTAAGACATAGAACTTGGAAGCAGCAACACAGAAGAATTTCAGACAATTAGACCTCATTTGACATATTCCAAAGCACAGAGAGTCCATGAATCCATGAATGCTGAGGGGTTCTGCTATTTTAGGCTACTTCCTACATATCTTAAACCTGTAGAGGACAGCAGTAAGTGGGATAAAGCATATGCTCCAGGATGGTCAAGATTAAATTCTAGTCCTTCCTGAAGTGAATGGCAGCACTGAAGCCTTCTACAGATTTTAGGGCTCTGCAATGAGAATTATTTGGTCAGACATGAGAAAGACCAATTGTCTGTTTGTTCAGCAGCCCATAGTAATCCAGGCAAGATGCAAGGACAAGGAGTGTTAGTTTCACATCATGACCTACAACTCTTAGACATTTTCTGTGCCTATGCTTGTGTGTATATATGTGAATGTGTGTTTGTGTGTGTACACATACCTAACATTATATAACACCCAACATTATTGTAGACTTTGTTAATTGTGTAAACCTCAGCTTTTGGTTACCATAGTAACAGGGCACTGTGCTGAGAGATGAGTAGTCTTCCCTTGATATGATTTTGATCAGCTCTTTCTGTTGCAAATTAATATTAAATTGCAAGTCAATAATAAATGAAATACCTTTCTAAGCAGCAACTGAGGATGCTAATAGGATGAGCAGCAGGAAGTATTAAGCAATTTAGCAGTCAGCTCCTTCCACTAGAAAACAGTGTAATACGGAAAGAAAACTACTGATTTTTATGAAAACACAGTGGGAAATAACTTCTAGGAGCATTTAAGTACAGAACCAGTCATTTAAACTGCATGCAAAATGCTAAGCTGCAGTCCTCTCTTCTGCATCTTAAGATCTGCATTCCTAGCTTTTAATTAGACTTTGCTTAACTCATCCTTTCTCTAAAGGACCTAGTGACTAAAGGGGACACATTCATATAAATCCCCTATACACACACTATCATCTCACATAAGTAAGCTAGACTTACAAGCTTCTATGTAGAAAAAAGCCAAAACCTACAGGAGAAAGAGGAAGGTCAATTTCAATGAACATATTTGAGAATTTATGTAAAAAAAATACTGTGCTTGATGGCATCACCTTCCTGTTTCTTTATAATTGCTTAAAAAAAACCCATGCATTGTGTTTAAACTGCAAAACTATGTAGAAGAAATCTAAATTTTTAATTTAACCTTATAGAAAAGTGCTTTTATGATGTTGCAGCCAGCATACCTAAGTGTTGAAATAAAGTCAGTGAAATTTATGCAACCAACTTGCACAGCCATTTTTGGAAATGGAAGGTAGCTTGCCATGCAATATTTACATCTAAATAGGCAAGAAATGAACACTACAGAAACAAGAATTTCCCATATTTATATATTCCCTAAACATATTCTTTTCCTTTGGGATATTCTGACTACGTAACATACAAAGATTTTGCACACATGGTGCTGTTCTGATTACAAAACTGACAGATACACCATGCACATACACATGTTAAATACAACGCACACCTAACCACAGATCTCGTTCTTAGTATGGATTCCTGATGGATAAAAAAGAAAAGTTTCCATGGAAATAAAAATAGTGATTTCAATTTTAGAGACTTCTGGGGTAAGCATGGTTATATATGGTACTTACCTATGAATGATCTTTTCGAAAAACCAAGAGCCACAGTATTACAACTTAAACTAACACTCTTTCCTTTTGAATATATAATTGTTCATTTTCTACCAGATGAACTCTACTTTAATCTCTAACTTTTAAAGCTCAGTTATTGTTTGTTTTTTTTTTTCCCATGAACAAATCTGTTATATTCTTCAAGAAGTCAGAAAGACTCAGCACTCTACCCTGGTAATGTGAAAAAGACAGCACATACTGTAGAGACCTATATGCTCACTCTATCCGAGTCATTAGTAAAGTAACAAGAAAAGCCCCAGAAAATTCCAAATAAAATAACCCTTATGTTTAAGCCAGTCTACTCATTTAAAACTTCACTGCCTGGCATTCCCTGTCTCTAGGCAGACATTTTAAAGTTGTCTCACATCAAATGTAGCTTGTGCACCAATTTTATTAGCTTTTTACAATATGCTTTGCCAAGAAATGCGAGACTCAAATAGCTAGTAAATTCATTAATCTCGTAATGCAATTAGTGTAAAACCCAGTGACTGCTAAATTATTCCAAATGAATTAGCTGCAATATAACATTTAATTTTCAGGAGTGTGTTCTTTTATTTGTGTTACATGGCAATCTTTATAAGACAAATGCAAATTATTTAGACCTAAAGCCTTCAACTGCCACAAAAGAAAGCAGTTTTTCCTCAGTGTTGAAACTGAAGGACTGGTTCCTGAGGACCAGATACTGAGTAACCCACAGTTAGGGAAAGGTTTCAGAAAAGATCAATTGCTGTTTAGGCAGTTGAGTGTGCTCCAGCTTTTCATAATTCTTAATAAGAGACAAGCTACACTTAGGACATTTGCAAGCACATTTACAAAAGTGAAGTGCATGTCTGTGGAAAACCAAAAATGAAGTTATGTCTACAATTTCTGTTCAAACATCAACATATCTAGGAGATACTTGATTGTTCTCAGCCTCTAGCATAACTGAAATTAGAAAACACTGATCTTGTTCATTAATCCTGCTCACTTCTCAATCCAGTACAGCAAGATATGCAGTGACATCCTTGGAATATGTCAGTAAAAGCTACCTTATGAATTTATTTCAGACAAGACATATCTTTTTCAGTACTGCAAATCTACTGTTATCAAAAAGATGTCATGTTAGACTAAATTCAACGGCTCTAAATAAGCTTTCTGATTTGTATTACATGGGAGGTTTATTTTTGAGCAAACGTTTTGCTTTTGCAAAAGAATTCCTTTTCCTACAATGAATTTTCACATCTGTATATCGGAAAATGGCCTCAGTAGGATAAGGTAAACAAAACTTTGGAAGAACTTTGAAATTATTTGGTGAACAAGAAAGGAATATCAGCAGGAAGAAGGACACAGAATGAGGAGAGTGACAATGCTAGCATCTCTAAGTATAACATAGCAACTGGGCTCTTCCAATCCAGTTGTTTGGCAAGCAGGTTTACCAGAAGTTTGACACATAAGAAATTAACCCCAAATTTATATAACGCCGGGAATCAAAGCAACAAAATGGATGAGTATAAATAAACAATTAGTGGAAGATGATTTTTTTTTTCCACAAGAAATCACAGAAACTATGAGATAACAGGGTTGAAACATCTATTCTTCAGATTTCTACGCTGGTTTTTGTAAAGAATAAAACTGTAAGGTAAAACCAAATGATAAAAGCAAAAGATTGTAAAGAAAGTACAAATACAGATGCTTGGGCAATCATGAAACAGTATATGAGACAAAATCACCCTAGGGGCAGACTACAGCTCTTTTGGTGACCTGATAGGAATCTCTATGGTTGGCGTGTATGGAGATGCCTGCAATGCCATCACAAGCAAATATTACTGAACAATTGTAAAACTGTAAATTACCATAGCTGACCTCGGAAAATAATGCTAAATATAATGCTTGGGAATAGGCATTATCCAAAATTGTGTATATAACTTACTCATTACAGACCTGTGGAGATCATTTTTTGGTGATTCCAGAAAAACAGAATAATGAATGTGGTTGAGTCAACAGTGGAGAAGCAGTTCCAAGGCAGCAATATGCTAGTTTGGATTTGAGGGAATAATTTATTTAAACGTATTTGCTCAATGATTGTTATACTGAATCTGGAGCAGTGTGTCCACTTTTCACATACACACAGAGTATAGGAAAAATGTTTATAAACAGGCAAGTTCAGCAGAGGGTCCCACGGCAGTCAGGGGCTGAAGCACTTGCCCTGTAAGGAGAAAATGAGGAAGCGAGGCTTATTTAGCCTGGAGAGGAGAGAGTTTCACGGGTCAGGGTGGTGGAGTGCAGTATCAGTCTTCCTTTACTTACAAGGAGGTTACTGAGAAAAGAGACTCTTCAGTATGATGAAAACAAGAGACAATGGACACAAATTGATGGAAGGCGTGTTCCAGCTGGGTATAAGGTAAAAAAACCCAACAACCTGTCAGATTAAGCACTGGAACAGTTTGCAGTGAGTTTGGGGATGTCCATCTGTGATTTTCAAGATCCAAGTGAACTGCTCTGCCATCTAAAGGATTTGACATAAAAACTTTTTTTTTTTTTTAATAAGTCTTTCTACTTTTACTTTTGTAATTTATTTTTATGGCCTTGAGTCCCCTATCATTACATTCCCCATTTGCCTTCCTTCCTTCTTGCGGGGAGTCAAGATGGTAAGATTTGTATGAAAAAGAGTTTGGGAATGAACTCTTGAGGCCTTGGTGCATGACAAGCCCTGGGGCAATGAGTTGGAATGTCAAAGGACAGGAAAGGTAAACAAGCAAGCCTTGGGAAGATGGACCAGGATGTAGGTGTGTCAGGAATCTCAGT
>JAVHNF010035626.1:0-10456 GCA_034783455.1 Micropsitta finschii
TTGTAGGAAATATCTTTTGTCAAATATCCAAAATATTGGTTTTTGAGTTATGGGCTGCTTGGAAAGGTGTGTGTGGTTGCTTTACTGTGAGGGGGGGTTATGTTTTTTGATGGCTTGATTAGAGCTAGTATAGAATGAAATTTCCACAGAAAATGAGCTTACGTGTTGAAATGTTGGTGGTTTAGGTGGAGAATAAACTAATGAAAATAATAATTTCACTTTTTCACTATTGCAGACTCCCCAAGTAAAAACGTATTGGAAGATGCATTTTCACTACAGTTTATTGTTTGCTCATAAATGAATTCTGGGAAAAATATACCTGTGTTTGTGTATGTTCTTTATATATTCATATATATATTTAGGCATAAGAGATGTAAATCAAGAAACCAGTGTTTTGTTTCTACATCTTTTTACATCAAACAGTCTGAAGAATATTCCTGTTGTTCAGTATTCTGTATGACTAGCTTGTTGTTTTTATCACCTCACTTGAGTAGTACACATAAAGGAAATATATATCCTCTGCTGAAAATTAAGTTCATATTAAAATCTGCACTTGTATTTAAAGTGATGGTTTCATCTAGCTGTAGTTGCATAGAAATCATGGGTGCTTGCATGCATGTGTCACAGGGAAATCTATTTTGGAAATGCTCTTCAGACAGATTTCCTATGTGATAGTCACACTCTGCTTTGTGGGTTCATGTAATAAAAGTGAAGCGCATATTCCATGTTTCAAACCAAAAATGATTGGTACACATAATTATGATTGATCATAGAACCTGCCCCTTCCAGTGTTCCTTGTAACAGGCTCCTCCATAAAATATATGTGGATATTTTTATGTTTTGGAATATGAAAGCACAGTTAAGAAGGGGGGGGGGAGAACATTGTAGACTGCTGGCTGATTTTTTTTCTCTCTCTCTCTTTCTCCCCTTTTCTTTTTCAGAGGGCACATCTGCTCGATAACACAGAGAGGCTGGAAAGGTCATCTCGGAGACTAGAAGCTGGATACCAAATAGCAGTGGAAACCGGTAAGAATTCTGAGAGTGAGCAAATTGTCTTGCTTATGCACAGCAGTCTTCACAACACATGACATTTCAGGGAAACTTCAAAGGCGAAACAGAGACAGCAGCCCGAGATGTGGTTTACATATTGGGGAGACAATTGGGAGCTTATTTGCGCTTATCTTTTTTCAAGTTAAAAGGCATGACATCTACTGAAAACAGTTCCTGAGGTTTAAAAGTATACATCTGAAAAGAGATGGAATACTTTGTCTAAATTCTACATTTGTCTTAATATGCAGTTACATGTTGTCAGTTTACCCACCCGCAATGATTGCTAGCACACACTGCAGACTCCAGTTGTTTTTGTCTTTTACTTTTATCCATATATGTAAAAAATACAATTTTAACAAATTTATAAGATATTAACTACAGATGATATATAACAAGGTTATCAGTTGAATTTTCTTGCTATCAGTTCAGTGACTGATTGTGCAGCTCTTCCTGTGCAATGAAAGAAGTAAACAAGCCATACCCCAGAATATACAGACGCAATAAAATCAAGGAGAAGGCTAAACTGAAGTTTAATTATTAAATTAGTGGGGGGTTTACTGACAACAACTTTTCAGTTGGTGGTTTCAAAATGTTTTTACTAAGTTTTAGCAATTTATAGTGTTTTTTTTTAAACCAGCAATAGTTAAGCCTCCAAAGTCTAATCCCCTTAAATAAAGCTGGTGCAAAGTTGCAGAAACTTTCAGAAAATATGTGTTTGAGCAGTGAAGTAGTTTGCTGGCAGAAAGTCCCTATTAATTTACATATTCCAATGTGTTTTTAGAATTCAAGCCTTATTGAAGAGGTAAATTAAGTTGAACCCTTGTAAAGTTAAATATGGCTATGTTAAATGAATGGTATTACTAAAGTGCCTGCATTTTAATTATTCTGGGCTTAGCGCTGTGCACAATTACAAAATAGGTGTATGGAACATACAGTATAGGTTTTAGAGGGGACAAGGAGAGTTAATTCTCTTATGCCAGAGGATGACTTGTTAGTAGAGACTAGCATAAGATAGCAATTAAGTTTGCTTTCCTACAGCTTTTCAGGTCTGGTCTATCAATGGTCATAACTTCTTTTTTTTTGGAAGGACCATTTCAAACTGATCAAAAATGGTTCCTGATCTGTTGTAGTTCCTGATCTGTTGTAGTTGAGCCTGGATCTTTCACAAAGAAACGGTGCATAAAAATTCAGACTGATCCTTTTGAGGAAGAAATATCTTATATCCTCTTTTATTCTGTGTGGAATTTGTTTTATAGAGATGATGATCATGTTAACTTCCATTGCATATCTCCATGGTGTTCTCTGAGAAATATGGTTGGATTGCAAACATATATTTATATGGAAAGGGTGAGTTTTGATATCAAAACCAGGTGAAACTGCATTGAATTCCATAGGACCACACTAATTCTGTCCATCTTTGCTTTTCATCTTGAGCAGTAAGATAGATAGATATATATATATATATATATATATTTCCTGTTCCCTGAACTCTGTGAAGACTAGTAGTGTAGCAATATTATATGACATATTAATATTAAATAATTTGGAGATGATAACTTTGGAAATATTAACTTAATTGTAATGTAGATTTTTGCAGAAGATTTTTATGGAAACCGATTAATTATATTTAAGTCCTGGCATGGATCATGTTGCTTATTCATATGAGTGAACTTGGATTAATTCAGTGCAATGAAAGAAGTTAGTTTTAGGATTACATTATAATAATTTTTTTGTTGAGGTGTCCTAATAAAATAAAATATTCCATTCTGGAGTTTCAATTCATCACTGAGTTTACTCCTCAGACACTGTTTTGCCTTTGTATATTACTTCTGTTGTATGAAGACCTCTGCACAGCACTGATGAGGCCACATCTAGAGTGCTGTTTCCAGGTCTGGACTCCCTGCTACAAGACAGATGTTGATATACTGGATTGAGACCAGCAAAAGGCTGTGAAGAGAATTAAGGGACTGGAGCATCTTTCATGTGAGGAGAAGCTGAGAAGGCTGACACTGTTCAACCTGGAGAAGAGAAGGCTTGGGGGAGCTTATCAATGTGTATAAATAGCTGATGGGATGGAATAAAGAAGAGGGAGCCAGACTCTTCTCAGTAATGCCCAGTGACATGATGAGAGGCAATGAGCACAAATTAAAACCTGTTAAATTCCATCAGAATGTGTAAAAATAGTTTTTTATTGCAGGAATGGTCAAACACTGGAATAGGTAGCACAGAGTGATTGTAGAGTCTGTATCTCTGAAGATACTCAAAATCCACATGGGCATGGTCCTGACTTTCAGTGACCCTGCTTGAGCAAGGTGTTGGACTAGATGATCTCAAGAGGTCCCTTCCCACCTCAGCCATTCTCTGAGGAGGAGGATGTCACAACTCTTAAGTATCTATTCTGCATTATTTATGTGGTGTCTTTTCACAATTATGGGTATGAATATTGCTTATTGTAATGAAGCTGGATGAATTTCACTTCTGAAAGAAGTCATATTTGGGTCTTTGTTATTGCCTTAATCAGCAAAAATACATATACTATTTTAACCTGCCCCTGTGATCATCTAAGGATTAATCTGACATCGCATAACTAATTTAATGCAATTTCACATTACTGTTCCTGAAACTTACCATGATAAATTTGAGTCTTTTTTCCTGTTTGCATCTCTAATTTGATAAGCCTTTTCATCTTATGTGGAGTTGCTCATACAAGCTGAGATCTGTTGGAAGGTCTGACTTCCTTCTTTGGGCAGTGCCATTGATTTGTGTCTTCAGTGGTGTCTGAACAGGGTGCCACTGACGCCTCCATCTCTAAGACACAATCCAACATTGATATTTAGACTTTCATAGTTTGTTGGCTATCATTTCTTTATATTAAGGATGCTTAAATCTATGCAGTAATCTGAAGGACTAAGCAAAGCCTTTAGTATCGTAACCAGTTCCGTAGTACTCAGGTCATACTGTAAAGAGGAGAGTTATTCTAAATATTCATGGGATATATTGCAAATCTAAAAGGCATTTGAGTAGCTGATTTGGTAAACCAGTAAGTTCATTAGAGCATTTGCATTTTAATTACCTGAGTTCTATGGCACAAATCTGTAAGGGAAATCTCTCAGGACATAGAGGGAAACCACCAGCTGTTTGAATCTTGAAGGTCTCTGTTGTTTGTACCAAGTAGGGGAAATTTTAATAATGGCTGATAGCACTGCAAAGTGAACTCGTGCCTTTTTTTAACCAAATTAGTTTTAAGTAATATTTCTCGTTATTTTTCTATTCTTGCGTTATTATCTGCTGTGCTGGTAAGAAACAGAGAAACAAGTTTACATCCTGGTTAGTAGACATTTCCATCATCAGTCATTACTTAGGATACTAGAGCTCAGTATTCTTAATTTCAGTTCATTTAGTCTGACCATACAGCCTCAGAATATAAGAAAGATTTTAGAGATGTATGGAAATTGCTGGTTTCAGTCAAAAGGGGAGTAGGTTAAAGTAATCCTGATTAATCAGAGAATTCTTTCCATTTTGAAGAGGGAGATTCGCTGATTTAATTCTCCTGCTCAGATTTCTACATCAAACTGAATTCTAGGACTTCTTTATTTGTCTGCATAGCACAGTAAGGTATCCCCTTCTTTCTCGAGTCTTAGATATAATTGTTCAGACAGGAGTATATTGAATGAGGAATAGTTCAAAATGCTTCATTCATCCTCAGAGATAAAATTGGCATGCACATGTAAAACACTGTCAAGGAGAAGAAACGCAAACCTTGCAAAGGTTTGTAATCCACAGTTGAATTGGTTTTGGTAAATTCTTCTCAACTGCCAGATACTTTCTAGGGAAGAAATAAATCCTGGTGTTTATATAATATAGACTTCACCTTGTTTCATGACAATGTAAGAGAGAGAGATCCAACCATTCAATACTGTCCAGGCTTTCATGGCAAAACTGCATTGCAGGTTTTTATTTGGTTGTGGGTTTTTTTCCCTTCATGAACCGTAGATATTTCTATAGCTTTCAGTACATGTAATTTGAGAACAAGTATTGAGCTTGCCTCTGTGAGTGATGATTATTGGGTATTATACTGTGGCTCTGAATCTTTCTGAAATATCTGTGGTACTAAAAGTGCTTGTGGTTTGTGGACAATAGATCTTAAAATTTTGTCTTGGTTTCTGTCTTTATATCCTTTTTGTAATAGGTAAACATGGCGTTTTAAAGAAAAGAAGTCAAAGGAAGAAAAACTTACACAATATGTAATTCTGAAACTGTTAAAGGGGAAACATCTCTGAGCAAGAGATGCAGCAGTTTGATTCCCACCTTTGTGTGACATGGCCAATCCTTGGTGCTAAGGGATCCAAGCAAATTTCGGTGGCTTTTACCTGGTTTAGTTGAGCAACAGTCAAACCTCCCTTTTGGACTGATCCATAAATACGTAATGTAATGTAGTGGTGGCCTAGCTGACAGGCAGATGATCAGACCTGCCTCAAAGTAGGTAGCCTTCTAGGTGGAAAGCAAATAAGAATCTCATTAGACAATGAGGTGTGTTTACTTTGTTATGAAATAATAGTAGTTACTGTCTTATCTGGATGCAGAATTGAGTGAAAGTACAGTGAGCAGATCAGTGAAAGTGTGTTAAGAAATGTTTATAGAGGGTTCCTGAAGGCAGGAGTCTTCAAGTTTGGTGACTTTAGCATGGATAGGAAATGATTTTAAAGTAACTCCAGTAGGTGTCTTGCCAGATGTGAGTAATGGAATTTGAGGTAGTAGCACATTGTCCACAGCAGCATGCCACAGATTTGGATTCCTGACTCCTTTACTGATGGAACAACCTGGAGCCCAAGCACCTGCCCTGAAGTACCTTCTGCCGCCATATTTTATGCTGTGGTTGTGCTGTTCAGGTATCATAAATGAGATGCATACTAGAGCTGACATACAATATGAGAAACCGTATCATTATATTCACTAAACTAATTCCATTCCATTACAGTTGCAAGAGCTGGAGGTTGGCTTTTGAGGTAGACAAAATAGTAAACATTGCTGTGATCAACTAGAAAGTGTTTGCTCAGCTTCGAAAAAATCTAAATGGCTCTAACACCCAATGTTAATTTAACAAAATAACAAACCCTAATGTTCAAACAGGTAGGGCTACATTAGAGTAGTGGAAAGAGTGTTGCTTCTTTTATGTTGTGGTTCTGTATATGAAGTAGTTTGCTTGCATTAGTTAGTATCACTTGGACCTTCACACCCCTGTTCTGTCTTCAGGTGCATGCATATCCCAATTACATTTGAGCTCCAAATAACTAAAGGTATGAAAAAAGAAGCCAAGTTTTTAAAACCAGAACCTTGCTTCTAGTGCCCCTTGCTTTAAATAAAATAGTCCATTCCTGTCCAAGATATTTGCACTTAATATCCACCTATTTCATCTCTAATGAATTATTCATATGTGTATATGTGAATACTGTATGTAAACCCTTTCATTAGAGGAAGAGGGCTTCTGAGTTCTGGAGCATATACCAATATTTCCTCCTCAGGTGTTTCTTTGATATGCCAGAACATCTTTCTACTGAAATCTTAATCCAAAGTTTCTACAGGGAAATGAGTTTTTATGCAGTTTTCAGTCACCATCAGAGAGAGCTTTTTCATGATCCCTGTTTCTTCTCCTAGCAATGGTGTTTCATGTTTCATACATAATTTTCTTCTTTGCTGCCTGATTTCTATTAAAATCTGTTTATTGTTTCAGAAATTCATTTTGAAGTGGCATATTGCATTCCTACATCTCTAAGCCCTCTGCCCTTCTTCGTAGTCTGGTCTTTAAAGTGGGGAGAAGGAAGAAATAGGGAGAGATTTTTGTTTCTAAGGATGTCAGGCCTCAGGAGTATCCCAGCTGTACAGTCATGGAGGGAAACATGTTTGAGTAGTTCTGCTGCCTTGTAACAAACAGCCAGAAGCTGCATCGAGAGCACTTGGAGGGACCAACACACTCAGTTTCCTTTCCGTAGTGTTTTACAGTGCAGTTGTTGATACTGGCAAAGTGCTTTTTACACTTTTAGTTTGAATACTGCTTGCTGGTTCATTGCGTGTCCAGTCACCGAGCTGCTCCTTCTAGCTTTGATTCTGCCACCTCCTCTCTTCTAGCCCTCCCATCTTCCTTCTCTCCCTCTCACCAGGTTTCTCCTCTCTGATGTTCCTAATTCTAGCTCCAGACTTCTCCTCAGGACTTTGTCTTTAACCAGATATTCCTGCACATATTTAGTCAAATTCTGGCACCATCCCCATTTTCCTTAGCTCTGTGTTGCATCTTAAAGACTTTTTGCACAGCAGTACGGGCCTTGCATGTTTGTAGTCATGGAAAGGTTATCCACTAACCCACCTAACCTTGTCTCAAGTGTCCGAAGTCTGTTCTCTCTGCTCAGTGGCCCTCAGCATTTATGCGTGTTGTCTCAAATGCAGGATATAGATTTTTTTGAGTATATTCATATATTTGCAAATACATGGAGTGCTTACTAGAAAGTAAAGAAATGATGAATTTTTGTTATTTAAGTACTGTCCTTTGGTACTGGTTCATAGTACAAAAAGAAAAAAAAAACCCTTTTCCAGCTACTTTCTTGAAGAGACAAGAAAAACTTATTTTGTAGAGTTTTGCAGTGTCTGCAGTATTGTTAGACCATTTCTGTTAAAAATTTATCTTCCGGGTAGTCAGCACCTATCATCTGGGATTCCAGTAAAATGAATGCTTATCTTTCACCTCAGTAGGTTTGGGATTATACCATTAGTGCAGTAAATAAGGACTGTCAAATCTGTTCAGTGGTACAGATCTGCTAAGGTACAGTAAGAAAAGTAGTGATCCAAATTTGGCCATTCTGTCCCCTGTTCTGGAAGAATTCCCAGCTTATTTTAGTGCTCACTAATATGCAGGAATTCATTATAGTGCCACATACCATGAGACAACTCACCTTCAGTCTTGTTAGGAACTGGCATCCAGCTGAAGTAAGTTTGTTTAAGACTGATTTTTGGATGAGCAAAACATTGCGATAGAAACCTAGTCTTCAGACTGTGGACTTTTATTTCATAATGGAATGATGGAAACACTTTTTTTTCAGGTATCAAACTTTATGTTTAAGCACTTCCCATGTGCATTCTGGAAAAAATAATCATACAGGCTGAAATCTGTGCATATTTTCACAAATATCTTGCATTTGTCATAGAACGCCTGTGAATAATAATATCTGACTTACAAACTGAATACAGAAGATAACTTCTAAAACCTTTTACAAGCACTGTATAGGACCACCTCTATTGTGTAGACTGTTCTACAGGAAATAACCTCTTACTGAATCACTGGAAACAGCATTTCAGCATAATCTTCTCTGGTAATGCATTTTCTGGTATAAGATGGTGTTTATTGGTGATGATATTCATTGTAGATTATTCCTAAGTCCATAGCAAGTCTTTTGAAGACTTGTCCTCATAAAATCGTGAAGATTCCAAGTCAAGGTACATGGTTATATTTTTTGGTCTGAAGTCACACTAACTGCATCTTTCAGAAGTTACGCAGCCTCAGGGATGTTTCTGCCGTGTGATAACATTTTAGAGTTTGTTGTCCAGTTTTGAGCAGGTAAGGCAAATACATAAGGATAAAAAGATAAAAGTACCTGTCATTTCTAACAGTCCAAGTAAACTCTCCAGAATACTTTAGTTTGGCAAAGGGATGATGGAAAAATCTACAAGTTTGTTTTTTCTCCATATATATATATTCTCTTTCCTCATCTGCACAACACTCTCAGTCTCCATCCTTAGCTATCTCTGAGAGATGTCAGAATTTTATCTAACATACGATGTCCAGACAACCCATTGTGATAAGTAGACAGAAAATGTGAAGTCATGCCTGTGGCAGGGAAATGTTCAACTTGTGTTGCCTCAAGAAGCTCTCTTGCTCAGGTTCATATTCTTCCTGAGAAAAAGTGACTCACAAAGAACTTGTCCAAAAAAGTTCAGATAGTTTGGAACCGATGGTTTATCTTTATTGGGTAGAATTAAAGTCCTGATATATTGTCCCTAGACACTCCTCCCTTTTACTTATGATTTCTTCTCTTCCTCCCATCCTGTGCTGCAACTGCTTCCTTTGAACTTTCACCAAGTGAACTGAATTGATTCCAAATGATACTAGCTTGACAATGGCATCGGTCTGTTACAGCCTTTAAAAGAGTACAGACAAATAGAATGCAAGTCCACTTTTCAGCCTTCAAATATCTTAATGCCCTGCTAATTTAATGACTTAATTTGGTGATTTCATTGTCCACAGAGCATAAGCTGTATATTTCATTTAAAAACCAGACTTTGGTGACTTACTATTTTGGGTGCTAAGTAATCAACATGATTTTCAATAGTTTTTGACAGACTTTTCGCTACATGGGCATGGCTGAATTTGCACAGCATGAGGTCTTGTTGGGCAAAGATTCTTTGTGTTACAACTTGCATCAAGAAGAAAAGTTGATGAGCTTAGACTTGACAAAACTAACCCTAGGTTTTTTTGATTCTGTTTCTTGTTCGAAGCCTTCTGCCTCTACTTCTTGTCAGGCTAACGGTGTTTTCCTCCAATTGCACTAGAGAACAAAGTTTAACATTAAAAAAATTATCTGTATTGAACATGATTTCCTAGGTAAAGTCAATATCAAAAGGGTTTTCATGGTAGATAATCTTTTAAGTGCAGTATTTTGCCCTTTTACACCTTAGGACTGAAGAGGTATAGTTACACAAATACCTTTTCTTTTTCTTTTTGGTAGAAGTACAGGGAGGGTGGAACACAATCTTCTTTCCTGAAGTGAGACACAGAAGCAGAAGACTGAAAACCGTTGTTCTCACCCTAGCATGGAATGATTGAAGAACCGCTTATCTAGATGTTTCTTCATTTAGTTCAAGTCATACCGTATTACTTTATGCTAATGATTTTACTGCCCTGCTTATAGAGTATATTTTCTTCTGTAATTGCTTGCATTTATATTCCAAAAAATTATCAAGTTGTTGCATGTGCAAGCATGGAAGTTTGAAAAAGTACTGAACATTGTGGAAATTTAGTCCAGTTTCAGTCAAAATGTCTACTTGTGTGATGTTTGTCAAGTGAGGACATAACCTCTGATCTTCGGCAATTAATACTGGCCATCCAGGTCTCCATTTTTTAAATCAAAGCTTTATTGCTTTTCAGTTGGATTTTTGTTTGTATTGTCTCGCTTTTGAACAATGTGGCTTACTTTGGCCTAATAACCCGTAATATGAATTTTACTTGATTAAGAAGTAAATGCATGGATTGTAAAACTGAAATGAATGACATTCTGATAGAAAGGACAAGGGGCAATGGGTGTAAACTGGAACATAGGAGGTTCCATGTGAACATCAGGAAAAACTTCTTTACTGTGAG
>JAVHNF010035628.1:1489-11539 GCA_034783455.1 Micropsitta finschii
ACATCGACAAAAACACCAATCACTAGATGAATAGAGATATTTGATTGAAAACAAACTGTTCTACAAATATATTAAGCTTGAATTTGGAACAGCAGGATGCTTCGTACTTGTGGGAGAATTGCGCACTGCTACAGATTGTTAACAGCTTATTAAGGAGCTATCCTGAGGAAGTGGGTTTGGAGTAAACATTACCCTGGGGTTTAAGTAGAAGAATACTCTATAAAACATGAAATAATCTTTCTGCTCAAAGTCAGCCTCAGCTGTGTCCAGTTCCGGGCACCTAGCTATAGTAGGAAGGTGTGGAAAAAGTGGACAGTGCGCAAACGGGAGCAATAAATGTGATCAGAGGACTGAAAAATGTGCTCATGAAGAAAAGCTGAAAGTGCTGAGGTTGTTTAGACTGGAAAGGTTTGAAGGGAGAGTTTTGTAAGACTTCAAATACATAAAAGGCCTTTGTAAAGATGAAGGGTACAGTCTGTTCTCTGTGTGGGGTCAGGGAATGACATACTAGCCTGAAACTGTAGCAAGCAAAAGTCAGGTTTAGTTATATGGGGAAAAAAACCATATCTTCAGGTATTGAAAATAAAGTGGTGGAATGAATTTCCTGTGCACTTTGTGAGCTGTCCAACTCTGGAGATCTATAAGAACAGACTAATTGTTCCCCAAGGTTACAGAAAGCAAAGGTGAAAATGAGCTGTTGCTGGATTGTGGATTCAGTATTTCTGTAAGAGCTGATGTTCTCCTGGTGCCCTTTGTCCAGTTTACATGAATCCATCTCAGCACACAAGGGAAGGATGATGACATGGAAAGCTATAGCACACAACACCTTCTGGTTGCTGCAACTCCTCGTAGTAGAGATGTGGGAACTTCAGTCATAATCTCTATTGAGCTGGCTTGAATTTCTCTCCTTATTCTTTACTCCTGGAGTGGGTAATGCAGACGTCTCTTTCAGAATGGTGACTTTCACAGCACTGATTTGAGTTATAGAGGTTCTTTGTCTTCTTTCCCCAGGGAGAACGAGGCCTAGATGGATTCCCTGGAAAGCCAGGTCTGGAGGGAAAACAGGTATGTGGCAAATGCTCAACAACTGGAGGCTTTTCTTTGGAATCAATGGAAGTTGATGCTAAAACTGGGATTTATTCTGGGTGGCTGCTGAGCTAAGGCAGGACCCTGTACTCTTTATTCTATGGATCTTTGTTAGCACAGGTTTTTTGTTTGCTTTTAAATTGTAATGCAATATACACTTCAAGGAAATGCCAGTCCTTCAGACGTGATAGTTTAGATGTTTGTCTGAAATTTCATTAAAAACATAACGAAGAACGTATAAAATTCAGTTGTTTAAGCCTGATTTTTATAAACTGATTTTCCATCCAACAACATGAAAGGGGGACAAGTGGATTTAATCCATTTGGTTTGTTTTCAATAAGAAAGGCTTGAAACTGTTTACATTTTTAAGACAAACTGAAACCAGGAAATGGTTTAAAAGATCAATACATTTCTGCTGATTAAGCAGATAATGCTTTGTCTAAAACTATCTGCAGATCCTACAAAACTGTTTTCATTACTCAGGTTATGATACCTAATGAGAGGCATCCTTTACTCCCAAGAATCTTCTGGTCCAAATAGCAAAAGACAGCGTAAGAAGCAGAGGCTAAAAAGTGGTTTGCCATAAGCCATGCAGTTAATCATTTATGCCTTTGAGCCTGAAGCCTTCAGGTTTCTGGTTCTGCACCCTATTCATGATGCCTATGCTGTTTCCCTCTCTTGAAAGGATCATTTGGAGGCACATTTTTGCAACTGAAGAGGTGGAGGAACTGCACGTTGAATCCTCAGTATAAGATTTGTTTGTATAGTTTGTCTTCAGGTGGTTCATCCTGCAAAGCAGCTGCTGAGGTCTGATCTGAATGTGATTTACCACCATGTGCTGCCTGAATCTCTTGTTCTTTTAGCAGCTGGAGTTTCAACATGATTCTGTTGGGGAGTATTTTTGTTTCCATATCAGATACCTCTTTAGTGTTTAGATGGCAAGGTATAGTGTCATTAGCAGTCTTAATCTTTGTTAAATCTGCATCTTCCTCTCTGTGATAGACATTTTTGCACTAAATGTTCTGCTCCTCCACGGGGGATTTGACAGCTAATCATCGCTTTCTCTCTGCTTTGTTGCTCAGTCACAGTTTATTCTATATGGGAAAGTATTTGCCTAGTTAGTGTTTATCACTGTCTTTATAAGATGGAAAAATTTTCTGGTGCTGGATGCACTGGAATCACAATGAATTATGTTCACTATACCCATCATGTTGTTTATAGTGCTGGTTTCTACTTGCACTAAATGTAGATGAAGTGAGAAATTGCAGTGTGATGTGAAGGTGGATGCTGATAGTTTATTACTTCTAAGGAGCAATTTCTCCAGGTGGTACCTTATTACAGAAATTGGGTTCTTCTGAAGCTTTTTTTGCCTTTTTCATGTCTAGACACCTAACAGTGAGCAAATCTTCATGCCTAAATTTTATTGAATATGTTATGTTCGATGCTGATGTACTCCCTGAACTGCAGTCCTCCTGAACTGGCTGAAATTGGATTGCTGTTATGGCTGCTGGGGCATCTTCATCCTTATTCCCCTTCCTCTCTATGCAGCAATGCCAGAGCAGCCTTATGTATAGCTCCTTCCCTAGTACAATGGGACAAAACTGTGCTACTGACAGCCAAACATGCAGCCTTATTTTTCTCCTGTATTTTAAGGGAATGGCAACTGATGACCTGCATTATGTAAAGCAAATATTATTCTCTCCATTTTACCTGTTTTAGGGCCCTGCTGGCAGCCCCGGCCCTCCAGGTGCCAGTGGAGCCAAAGGAGAAAAGGTGAGTTGGGATGGAATGCACAAGAGGATGCTACTTGGCCCCCTGTGCCAGAAATATCAGGGATGTTGGCCTAATATTTGTCTCATTTGTGTATAACTGAAGCTTATATTCATTTAAATGTTAACATCATGTTTCTGATGTTGCTTCAGTGTGAAATTGGTATAAATGAATGTCAAATCTTGTCTGGTCGTAGTTCCTCTGCTCCTACTTTAACTTTCATAGTAGTAGTAGAAGGAAGTAGAGAGTAGTTTGGCTCAGGAAATCTTCCTCACCTAAGAAAATTGAGTGGAAAAGATAACAAGTTTGTGTGTAGATGCCATTTTTTTGACCCAGGAAGTGTAGAATTGGTTCAGAAAGAGCCAATTAAATGAGCCCAGCTCTCTTACCTGCAAAAAAAATTATTCACAGCTCTCAGCAGCGATTCTGACCTCATTGTTTTATGGTGTTGTTAGAGTTTCCTTATGTTTCCTTCTCTGCTAGAGGTGACATTGTGGCTTTGGTATTTGCTACCCATTTCTTTGGCACCTTCATAGAATCATATGATTATATAATTATTGGGGTTGGAAGAGACCTTAAAGCTCATCTAGCTGTGACCCCCCTGCCATGGGAAGGGACATCTTCCAGTAGACCAGATTGCTCAAAGCTCCATCCAGTCTTGAGTTCATAACACTTCATCCCTATCTCTAAAGTGGCTGCATTTGGTACTTCCAGAAGATGTTGAGCTCCTTGCTCCATTAGTTTCAGTGCAGCTGTTGTGTGTCTTCACAGTCTGCTGTGTATCTATCTCCTGGCACAGCATGGACCTTATTTAGAATAAATAACAACTAGTAATTAAACTTGCTTTAAGAGGAAAGAACATGAAAGATATGCTAGGTCATTCAGAGACCTACATGAGTAATGAATAAAGAGCATGAAAGGAAGCTCTATGATGACTTATGCATTAGTTTGTACCTAATGTAAAGAATATACCTTATGGATGCTTAGTCTTACAGCATTATAAATGATGGACTCTGCTACAATAAAATGGGCTGGAACAAATTGATAGCCTGGATGGCAATAAATCATGTAAAGAGGGTGCAGCATCTCAGTGTCCTGCTAACACTTATAGTGTGATTCTGCTCTATAAAATGACTTGGGGGAAAATGGCACCATTTTCACCTGATTTTTCTTTTTGCAAAGATATTTTGGTCATTAACAAACAAAAGCATTTTGGTCCCTAAATATCCATCCTGCAGTCTGTTAGGGATGTGAGCATCAATCAGGTTTATTTGTGTGGTATGCGTAGACCTATTATAAGACTTTTGAAGCTTGAATTTAATGTTATGGTGCATCCAGTGCATCAGTCATGTTAAGTCATTAAAATTAATGTATAACATCACAATAATAGAGAACACAAGTTCCTACGTGTATTTATCTGCAGGGCAGAGAAAACAGAGTTAATTGGAATTGTATGTTCATGTCTATTAATTACAGGATGGTATTGGAAATAAAAATGTATAACAGCAGTTGGAAAATACACTCAGAGGTTTGCTTTTGTTTTGTGTTATGTATTGTGCTATGTTGTGTGCTGTGTTATGTTTTTTCCTTTCTTTCATGTTTCCCTGCAGGGTGAATCAGGACCTCCAGGATTGCCCGGCTCTTTAGTAAGAATTTATTTTTTAGTTTTTAGGTTTCTCAAACATTGTAGGCATTATTGCATGAGAAGAGAAGGTGGAGGTTGGGGGAATGAGGATTTAATAAATGAAAGATATTATTTAATAGTTTTTTTCTTCCGAAAACCATGAAGTTTTAGATAGTGAAGATCTTTGAAGAAGGCAAGTAATGGGTTCCAACAAGGAGAGGCAATGCCACAACTTTGGGATGTTTTGAAATGTGAAGACCAGGACTTGAAGAGGCAATGAAAGCATTGTCTCAAGTGCATTAGGGAAAGCAATATGTGTGACAGGACTGTGTGGTTTCCAGGACAGTTGTTGAGTTGCTACCTAGTGGACTTTGGAAAATAGAGCCTGTGAAAGTTATAAAAGCAAATGAAAGTGCAGAGCTGAGTTGAATTATGGAGTGCATTTGTCATGGGCTGGATGTGAGAGTTGGGATTGGAGAAGAAAAAGGTAATTTCTGATGGGAGGGGAATTATCTTCCCTTGGCTTATGTTTCATATTCTACCAGGACTTTTTAAGATAACTAGGACCTGATGTGCTGAAATCAGGAGAGCAAAGATAAGGAAAAAAAGAAAATAGAGAAAGTAAAAGAGGGGAATTGATTCACATGACTTTGTACATCCCTCTGCCTTTAGTAATTCCTTCCCTGATGCCAGAGGAATCACTAGTAGAGACGTAAGGATGCTCAGAGGTTAGTATTTCCTGTGTTAAGAGGTCATCTCCAAGTGAATGGAGAAAGATTTACCATAAAATATGCAGAGGAGAGGTCTAGAACTGAGTTCTACAGGGGCTGGTAACAAACCAGTTTGGAAATACTCATTTTACTTTCCAAAAATTTTAGAATTAAGATTAGGAAAGAGCATCCTTGGACTATTGGTAGAAAGCATTAAAGAGATGATGATAGCAACAACATTAACTGTAGCACTGTGCCAAAGAAGGACTGGGTGCTAAAGACATGAATGAGAAGCTCCCTGGTAACCATGAGAAAGGCAGCAGGTAATTTCCTTGCCCAGAATGTGGTAGAAAGCGAAGGAGAGAGAAAGAGAGAGCTCTAAAAAAAAACCCTGTTTGGGTAAAAGCCTTTTACTGCTCAGCTTAAACGTGAGATTGGTGATGTGAGAGTTGAAAATGAGCTTGAAGTTCCAGGGGGTGGGTGGAGAACAGCCTGAGCATGCACATATCCAGAGTCAGCCTGGTATTTACATGATGCATTCTGCATTCATTGGGTTTCCGTGATTTCAAATAAGAATTTACTAATTTACTTATACTGATGAGATATTGAATTAAGTTCTTACTGCTTAGGCAGCCACACAAATCACTGCATAGTAACTGAGTGAGCAAATCTTGTGTCCGTCCAAGCTGTTTAAATAGAAAGCAGCCTTAAGAAGGATTTGACTAGCTGTAGCAGTTAGTGTGCATCTTATGGGAATGGTATGGGGATAAAAATACACTGTGGGGAACCATCATATCTCTGGCACCTTCTGTGTTGGCTTTGCACTTTTTATCCTTTATGACTCTGCATTTCTATTACAGGTACATATTGAAGGCCTAAAAGGAGAGCAAGTAAGAGAGATTAAGTATCTATTTTTCCATTGCGAGGATACTTGTATATAGTTCAATTGCTTGTTAGGTTAAATTTTGCTTTATAGTAGTACTTCTAAGTTAAGATAGATAAGAAGCATTTTCAGGACATCAGGAAAGATGTTTTCCTATTTACATGGGAAAAATAAACAGCAAATGTCCTTTTCAAATGTATTGAATCTAACATGAATGAGTAGCATGAATTTGAGAGTCAGCTACACAATTCTTGAAGTCTAGGGAAGTGTTAATGTGAAAGCCAAACTGTATTTGTGTTTTATGCGAGTTTGCTTCTTAATCTGGGCACTCAAATAGGGGCAAGACACCTGCTGCTTCAATCTGCTACTCCTACATATAAGCAACATATATTTACACTTTGATTTTGTGTCAATAGGTGCATAATTTGTATTTAACTGTTATTTAATATAATGACATATGTCATATAAATGATACCTGAAAGCCCTTCACAGCTGTGCTGGCTCAGGAGAAATGCCTGTGGAGGCTGTTTTTGCAAGAATTGCTTTCCTCCAGCACCAAACACCAACCCACAGTGTTTTATTGGAATATACAGGATAATCCCAAATCTTCGGCTGAGTTACTACCTTTGAAAAACAAAGACCCAGTTATGGATAAATGCCTGCTGAGTGTGGGTGGTTCAGTCTGTGCAGTCTAATAAGCGCTGATAATTTAAGTAGCTGAAGGAGTAAGGAGAAAACCAGCTGGTCTCTGCACTGGTTCTTAGGACCTATGAGAAAAGGGGTGGTATAGATCTTGCATGGTGGACAACATGACTAATGCACCCATATAATTTTTCACGCAGATACATTAACACTATTTAAAAATAAACATTTCTGTAGGGAATGCCTGGGCCACGAGGACCACAAGGCCAACCTGGACTTCCTGGACCTCCAGTAAGTAGTTTCTCTCACCACTTGCAATTCCCAGAAACTGGAATTCAGTTTGGCATTGGGGCATACTTGAAAATCTTATACATTATTCAGGCACTAAGATTTAAACAGTACCCCAGCCTCCTCTTCTCTTCACTGTTTTACGAAGGTCTTCTGCTGTGAATGACCACTCTGAACATATGGAAGTGGCACCCAGGACATCATTCTATGATTCTATGACATGGGCAGACCTTGCCTCAAGGTTGTTGCTATGCAGACCCTGGTTGTTTTCCTGACATCCTTAAGAGCAGTATGGGCATTCAGTATACCTCAGACAAGCACTAACTGCTAAGTTGTAAGCTATCCTATAATGAAGGTCAGAGAATGGTTGCCCTTAAAAGGGGTTAGCTTTATGCCACAAGGTCCTGGCCAAAATATTTTGTGGATGAAACAAGAATGGGATATGTGTGTTTATGCTTCAACATACATTTTGCAACAATTTAGACACGCCAACATTCTTACTTTTGACTTAATTGCAGCTCATTCTAGTTATACTCTATAACCCAACTCTGCAGGATATCTCAGTTCAGACTGCCACTGCTGCTCCATTTGCAAATTCTCTGTATTTCCTCATCTTTGAAAGGTTTGCTGTGTTTCACTATTGATTGAGTTTGTAAAATTGATGGCATTGTGAAGACGTGTTACTTAGGCAAAACTGGGTTTAATTCTTTAATTTACCTGGTTTTAATTGTGTAATTTAAATAGAGTTGTGTGCTCTGTGTTTAATCAGGGCATTGTCACTTTTCTCTATCCTATTTTCTTATTCTCTTCTGCTCACAGGACAACATAATTATCAGGTAAGAGTTGTCTAGGTAGCCATGCAGTAATGGTAGCACAAACCAACTGGGAAATGGTTATCTAGTTCATTAGCTTTTCTTAACTTAGTTAACTTCCTAAAACTTTTCACTTTCAAAGGGAGAGCCTGGTCTGGAAGGCAAGCCTGGAATCCCTGGTGTACCAGGTCCAAGGGTGAGTTGCTCTTTTTATTTATTATAAGTCTCAAAAGGCAGGGGATAGCTTTGTTCAATGAGTTTTGGTAATTTGACCCACTTTGCATACTTTTCTACTTATTTAAGGATCCTGCAGGCCCAGATCCTTTCTTCTGTTCCTTTTTTGTGGACCAGCAACTATTGGCACCTTTTGGAGTCCACATATTATGTGCAGTGCTCTGTGGAACCCTGTGGAAATTTATTTCTTGTCATTTGCTCTCCTGTCTATATATCTGCTCTTTTCTCCCAAGAGAATTCTCAGTATGACTCTGAGTGTGTAGAGCCACTTGTAATCTGAACAGGTAGAAAGTTCAGAGAACTG
Organism: Micropsitta finschii; assembly: GCA_034783455.1. Lineage (NCBI taxonomy): Eukaryota > Metazoa > Chordata > Aves > Psittaciformes > Psittacidae > Micropsitta > Micropsitta finschii. Next base: position 9,843 of record JAVHNF010035628.1, read on the forward strand.
CTGATGTCCTAGAATTAGGACGAATGCAAAGACACTTGCAATACTTATTGTTTTCTGTCCTGTTTGGTCTGTACTGAAACAGAATCCACATATGCGGTGCCATTCTTCACCAGGACCTTAAGTAGATCCCTCTTGTTAAAAAATATTGGCTTTTCTCTGACTTAGAATGATGTCTTGAATTATTCAAGTACTGATAAAAAACAAATTTCATAGCGGGCCTGATATTATTGCATGAATGCTATGAACCTGCCTTTCCTTACTTCAGCCCATTTGTATGAAGAACATCTCTCTGGATAACGGATAAGAGTAGAAGAGAGATACTTGTTTAACCTTTGTGGAAGCAGTCACTTCAGTCTCAGTACTGCTGTTTGATGGGTTACTTTTTAGTTAGTCACAGAGACTTGATCATAGCTTTGATCCATAGAGGAAATCATAGGGGTTACCTGTGCTGCTTTGAATATTTGTCAGCACCAGTGCTGTTAAAAGACTGGGTATGAGAGGGCTACTTGTGAGCATGGGAAGGCTATTGGCAAAGGATAGTACAGGGAAAAAATATATGCATTGGTAGGTGGTTATCTACAGTCTTTTCATTGGATTGCATGGTAATAAATTGAGCTATAAGCTTGGCTTTTAGGAATCTACTCCTTGGGAAAATGGGGCATGCAGTCTCATGTTAATGCCACAGTAGAAAAAGGCATTTACTTGCTTTCTTGTGCTTTTCCAGTCTTTAGAAAATATCAACTTACCAAATAAGTGTGCTGTGCTTTACTTTTGAGTTGATAAGTTCTGAGTTGCCCTGGTTTTAAAGCCTGCTGTGAAACATAGTTTCTTGAATAAGATTAATAGAGCATATTAGCTGGGTAAAGGACAGTGATCCGTCAGGATCTGCAAGAGGACACAAAGTGCTTCTGCTAATGATCATTTATTTTGAGATGTCATTTGATCCATTCCGTCTTTCAATGTTTCCCTAGACTCTGTTGTGTCTAACTAGTTAGACTTCTCCTAAGGGCCTTTATTAGTCACTAGGCATCTTAGGTGGATAGATACATTTTTTAATTAAAGGCCATTATTCATTGAGTGAATACGTGAGATGAATAGAAGTCCTTGAGTTGGTGGATCTACATGGATAACCTATATGTGGCGGGGAGATTAGTAGGTACTACTGATTCGTCATTAGTACAGTTCTTGACAAAGCACAAATATAAATCCAGGCATTGATTACCATCTTACATACATTTGGCTGCAGAAAGAGCCAAAAAAGCAGTCTCTAGACAGGCTTAGAAGTTAAAACTTCTAAGATCAGGAATCTTCTCTCTGAGTCTAGTTTTAAATGACTGGATGCGAGGTAATGGCAGACTCTGAAGGCACAGCTCAGAGCTGTAGAGAATTCTCTTACATACAGTCAAGTAAGTAGGCTCTCTAGCAGCATAGCCTGGTGTTGAAGACATAGACAGTCACAATTCCTCAGTTTCAGCTGTAGCTTCAGTCCTAGCTTGTAAGACTTGGCTTGTTGACTGAACATTAGGAAAAAGGTCATCCCAAAAGTGTTATCAAGCACTGGAACAGGCTGCCCAGGGAAGTGGTTGAGCTGCCATCCCTGGAGGTATTTAAAGACACATGGGTGTTTTAGGTGGTAAAGCAGGGAGTGACATGAAAGTCTGTTGCTGCATTTGAAAGCTCCTTGTGTGAAGAAGACA
>JAVHNF010035631.1:32667-44695 GCA_034783455.1 Micropsitta finschii
AATGTCCATTGGAAAATATTTATTTGACTAAACAAAAGAACTGTCTGCACCCCACTGTTTAAAGCCAATTTTCCTGCGTGTGTGTTCATGAATAGGTGGAAAATAACTCCCTGCACAGGCTATACACATTGAGTTAGTCAGCATAAACTGTCACAAAGGCTTTCCATTTTAAGTCATACCTTTTATAAGTAGGATTTGACACTAAGCCAGTCAGCCTGAAGCTCTCTCATGCTTTTTGCATACTTTAGAGACTAGATTATTATTGTCTAGTCTCAACTAAAGATCTATGGCCATACAAGGCTTAGTATGCCTCCAATTTAGAGTCATTGTTACAAGATAGCTCGTAATAGGTGTTGGGATTTAACACACCAGAAATGTTGGATTTACAGGTAAGAAATATGCAATACCTTTCAATCCCTTCAAAACTACCATTATTTGAACTCCCATTAATTGAGCATTATAGACCGCAGCATACATTAAGATTCAGTCACTTCCGTTTTTCATGCCACAGGTGGCAGCCATTGATTTACAATCATCGCTAAGGCTGCAAGTTCTCACCATTCATTTTGCTAATATTTTTGTCTTATGGAAGAAACTGCCATAGAATCCATGTTCTTTTATTTTCTTAAACCTAAGTTTAAGTCTGGTTTGGTTTTTTTGGTTACTGAGGTACTTAACGATTTACAAAAAAGCAAGAGAAGAATTTTCTGTCAGGCTTGTGACCTTGAGGATGACAGTTTAAAACTCTGCTCTTAATCTTGCAAGAAAAAACAATCAGTGCATAAAAATGACTGTAAATGAGACGCTGTAACTATAAAATAAACAGAGTGCCAGAGATAATGTTTGATGTGTCTGTTGCATCAAGGGAGAGTTTCTCAAATTTTAAAAGAACAATCTGGTAAATGCAAGGCATCTTCCATTCCATGTATTAATGTTCCTGCTGAAGAAGTAATTTTAATATCTTCCTTTCATCTATTGTAGTTTTAGTACTGGCCATATTAACATACTGGGAAAAGAAAGGTTTAGTCTGTCTCACATACCAGAAATATTTTTTTCCCCTCCAGTCATTACATTCTGTACTACACACAGTAAAAACCCTCAGCAAACTTTTAATGATGACTAATTACATAGTACAATTCCTGGTTTGAGTAGCTGGGTTGAGATACTTTTTAAAGGGTACTTTTCCAGAAACTACTAAACATTTTCCTGAAAACAGAGAATACCAGGAAATTTGATAAAACATGCCAACAGCCATCCTTTTGCAGAAACTTAATGCCTCATTTCAATGTTTATTAAATTAAATATTCCATTCCAATTTATTTTCCAAATACAATTTTCAGGCTCAAAACACCTTTTAAGGTAGGTATGTTAAAAATCAAACAGAAGGCTAAATAATTGCAAACCAGAACATCAGCTTTTTAGAGTTTTTATCAGTTTCATTCTAAACAATTTGCCATATTTTTGTTTCACATTGACTAACATATATTGGTCATTTACTTATCTGCAGTGCCACTAATTTTCAGGAAGTGTTCTTGGTGTGTGTGTTATTTGCAGAATTAGAATTATTTTTAAAAAACAGAACAACAAACAACACAAACCACCACAGTCAGAAAGCAAAGGAAAATATATTCAAGGGGAAATCCCACACTGGGTTAAGCTGACCTAACTTCCTTCCCCCACCACCACCTTGAGGAATAGGGTACTTCAGTTTGGAGTGACTACAGAACCATTAATTCACACCATGAAGTAGGAGGACTCAATGGATTATGATGGAACAAACCCTTATTTAAACAAAAAACACATCTGATAAGTAGCAGGGGGTAACAAAAAGCCACAAAAAAACAAATTACTGAAAGAAACCAGGCTTATATCTGGCATACTTGAAAGCTGTCTCTGGATTAAAGACCTCCTTCAAAAACTCAATGGAAAAATAACAAACCAACTCTGTTTTAAAGGGCCAGATAAGACTGTGGTAGAGCTACAAATTTTCTCTAAATTGATTCTTCCTTGATCCAATATATTTAATTGCTCTGTGCCAGGAGAAAGAAGTCTGTTCCTTTACCAACATTATTTTTAATGTCTGGAAAGCAACATTTCCATTTGTTCATGTGGTAGTAAACCTTGGCTATTCAAAGTAGCTTCATTCAATCTAGAAAAGTTGCAGAGAAGAGGTATCAGAAATGGAGAATCTACCATTTGAAGTCTAAGAGGCAAGTTTGTTTAGCCTAGTAAAACAGAAGCTGAAAGTACATATTCTACATCATCTAGTACATCTACTGAGGCAAAGAAGTTAAAACACTATTTTCACAAGAACAAGTATCATGGTGCCACAGACGCATTTGGTCTGGGCATCAGATGATTTCTAAAAATAAGGAATAAGATTTTAAAAGTCTCATTGTCAGAGCACTGAAAGCAAGAAATAAAATTCCTTTCAAACTTTGGCTTAACTGTTTCACAAAAGGATTTCTAAGTAGCTCTTGCTGCAGTTAAGAGAACTGAAAAGCATTTTAAGGGTCCCTGAACTCCAACATCCAACACTGGTTTGTTGCTGTTTTTCCATCATATTATGCATTACAGACTGCCTACATCTTCAAATGACTGACAGTACAGAGAGTGTAAAATAAAAATTAGGATTTGGTGAAAGAGTAGGTTGGGAAAGAAAGAAGAAAAATACGGCTACTTCTGGTGAGTCCCAGCATTTCAGAACTCTTTTTATAAACTGACCTCTTATAACTTCAGTAACATCCTAAGTTGTAGCAAAAATGCTTATAGTTAGAATAGTGGCAGTTTATTTCTAGTGAAGGTCAAGCACCATTTGTGGATTTCAATAATTTGTAGCAAGTCAGTTCAGCCATACTTCTGCATACCTTACCAGTGCTGTGTTATCACAGAATCAGAACAGTGCACAGAGGGAAATCCAAATTAACTCAGAGATTGCAGCTTCTGTAACCCAGCAGAGGTCATAAATCCTAAAGCAGGTGTGTGGACTTTCTCAAGTCATCTTCTTATGCTTACCAAGTACGTTCTTTTACAAATGTACTGCTGACACTGCTGGAAACATAGTAAGGCATCACTTTCAGAAACTGCAGACGTGGAATCCTTGCTAAAGCATTATGTGAAACTGCAGGCTGCTGAATGCTGGAGTGGATCAGCCACTGCTGTTCACAAGACCATCAACACTGAATATAACAAGTGTCTAGAATCAAATCAGTAATTAATGCACAAAAACAGTAAAAACAGGGGAAGTCTTGTGATGTATCCATAATATAGTTCTCACATAAACTAGAAGTTCACTCCTATTCTGAGAAAAATGTTATGGAGCACTTGCCAAAACTATACACCTGTGTATGGTTACCTAGCAGAAAAATGTCAACTGTAAAGAAAAATACAGCAGCTATTGGTGATCAGGAGACAGCTCTGCTCACGTCCTGTGCAGAACAACAGAGCAGTGTCAGAATCAGATAAGAATTCAAGTGTCTCTTGGAGTTTAAACCATGCAACTCTGAGGGAAACTCTGCCATGTACATCCAGGAGGAGGAGGAGGATATGCGATAGATTTTTACAACTTCATTTGAATTATTTTGCAGTTGTAAAATAGTCATTCTGGCATAAAATATGTGGTAACACCCTGAAAAATGAATTCTAAATAACTGAACTGCAAATCAGTCATAGCAGATCTTAACAGATCACACTATAATTGCAGCTATTAACCACACATTTTTTACTATAGTACAAGATATAAAAGTATGAGTATTCATTTGAAATTTAGAAATAACATTTGCAGCTAGAAGGCCACACAGTTCAGCAAACCCGGATATAAGTGATATATTTGTCACTGTGGGACCAACCTTAAAGGTTGCTGAGGACAAGCAGCTTGTATCACTGTCCTGGAATTCAGCTCTGTGTGTTTGGTTTCTTCCATAACTGCACTTACCCAATTTTGCATCACAAACCTACTTGTTACTGTAAAGAAGTGAGCAATTGCTAGCACTCTTAAATCAAATCTCAAAAAAAGGGAACAAGTTTGTTTCTTACCTTAGGATCTTTTTGTTGACTCCACTAGAATATCATCTCAAAATGCTATAATGAACAGTTCATCACAGAACTATAAGACTTACAATTGCATTTAGACCCCTTGCAGGTACTTAGAATGCATTTTCAGCCTTTTATTGCTTATACTAGCCAGTCATCAGACAGGCTTGAAACTTAAAACCTTAGTTTTGTAACAGGTGGACCACAAATATGGTCCTAACATTTAGATGATTCGAACATCTAAATGCTAAGGTTAAATGCTAAGCATTTGTGGTGCAGGCAGATTTAGTAAATGAAGGAATCATGATGATTTTAACAGATCTGCATTACTGCTGATAAGGTAAGATGAATCTGCAGCAAAACCAGATGCAAAAGTTGTGGGAAAATGAGCACCTCCTCTGAAGATCAAAGTCACTGTCTTCAGAAAGCAAATCATCCTCTGCCTTCCGAGAAAGAGCATAGGGAAGCTTACATAAGAAATGTCACTCACGTTTGCAATGAAGAATTTAAAAGAAAAACGCCATTGCCAATATAAATGAAATTTTATCAAGGAACAGATGATTTTTTTCCCCTAAGCTTTTGAACATATTTAATGTTTTGACAGATTTGTTTCCAATTTTTGAGACATTAGTGTACTGTTATATATGCAGTATATACGTGGATTAAGTTAAGAGTAAACTGCTGCCTGAAATTCTAATAGATCTTTAGGAAGATGGGAAGAACCTAAAATCCTACAAAAGGCCAAACTGGACACTTAAGAAGTAGGGTTTGAGGAAAAGGGAGTTGTTTTGTTTTGTGCATTGGGTTTGAGGGGGCAGGATGTTGTTTTCGGTTTAAATTGGTTGTTTTAGAAGTAATATTTTAGCTCTTGGGCATGCTCTTTATACTGTGAACAAGCAAAGAAAAATGTCACCAATCAAGACACCACATCCCTGAAAGCTTTCTCACCCACTGGTATCATTTCCTCTGATACGATGTACACAGACACTAACCTAGTGAACACACACATTTAGCATATAATATACTATTACCAGAACATAGCAATGAAAGATAATTCATCATAATATGAAGTGACTAAGTTACATTGTACAAAGATTTTGGTGATTTGCTTCTTAAGACAATGATTAAATCTCTGTCACTTTCCCTCCAACGTTTTTAGGAAAAAGACTCATCTTTTAAAAACTTCTAAAAATCTGGAATCTCATATTTTACACATGGGGAAAAACACTGCACTTTGATTAGGTGCATTTTGTGGAGGGAAATTAATTACAAATTAAGATATATTGAAATCAGTATACCTTTAACAACTCCTCTTTTTATACTAAGTTGCAAGATGAAATAAATATAAAACAAAAAAGGTTAAAAACATTTTCCATACTGGAGGTCTACAAGATAAATTCTAGTATGGAAAATGTTTTTAGTTCTTTTACTCCAGTATGCTTTTAACGCACAGTTTACTTGAAGAAAAGGATCTAGTGAGACAACTTCAAATATAAAGTTATGACATTCATTTAAAATTATTTATACTGTACTAAACCATTTTTATAAAAGGCTGGAAAGAACTGTTTGTTAAAATGGAGTTGAACAATCCCAACTAAAGCCAGCATGTTTACACTTAAGTAATAGGATCTCCTGTTCACCTGAGTTTTGGATTTATGCTCACATCATTTGGGTTGTGCTAGAAAAAACATTTCTGAATACCAACAGAGAAAGAAGTCAAATTGAATAGACAATTTACTACAAAATGTTCAATGAAAAGTTACTTTTTCAGTAAAGAACACCAAGATGTTTTATAAGAAAAATTATAAATAATTAAGGCTAAAAAAAAAAAAAAAAAAAAAAAAGGAAAAAACCCTAGAAAACCCTCACCCCAACAAAGCAACCAAGTTAATAAGAAACTCTAACACTGACAGAGCAGCCATAAGAAAGTTTACTGGAAGAGGCCAAGCAACCATTTTTTTTATACAGTCCCAGTTACTACTGCATATCTGGGACCTTTCCGACTTGTTGCAGAAGACCTAAGTCTGCCTTGTTGGGTAGAGAAGATAACAAGACTGTACTTCAACTATGAATACATCCATCTGAGATGCATCTAGGAAAGCTGTTCACAACTGCTTAAGGCAATGTTTGGGTTCATTGAAAGGGATTACGATATGGCCTCCAAATTTAACAGACACTGAGAAAGGACCCTTGTCTGAGGTGGAGAGCTTGGCAGCTGTTGGAGCATAATTCTGGATCTGGCAAACACTTGTCCTGCAATTCAGATCAATGTGGATTGAATATAAACGTTTGAAAGCAAGTAGATGCTTGTCATCATATGAACAACAGATCATACATATGGGCCTCAGTATCTTAAGCAATTTTATGTCAGTTTAGCTATAGAAAAATAAAGTTGAAAGATACTGATTTCTAGCTAACTCCTTACCCGCAGGCATTTATGGTGGCTTATAAGCATCAGAGTGACACTTTCAAACTTTTGTTGGCTAGCTATATTAAAAGGTATTTTTAAATACCCACAGAATCATATTCTTTATTTAAATACCTGGACAAAGTTGCTCTTTTTGGAACAAAGGCCAAATCTAGCTCCAGCATGTAGTATTATAAAATAAAATGATTTATCAGGAAACTCTTCAACTGAACTAAGGTATCTTTCTAGTATTTAAGCAAGACTTCAACTCTACTTCCTTAAGATCAGAAGATATGCAAGGTATGACTGTTACTAACTTGCCAGAACCTGCCTGTTCTCATTTTCTTCATCCTCTATTAGAAGATGGAATGATGGAAAAGCAGATTGGTGCAAGTCCTGTCTTATGACTAAAGGCTATTATTAGGTATGACAACTGCCCATCTGCCAACCCAGTTCCTGCTGAAGCTGACTATTTGGCATCTGAGAGAATCCAGCAAGTGATGAAACAGGAAAGTTAATACAAAATAACTAGCATCCCTAAGCTTTCAGATAACTCTATGAACAGAAAAGGCTGGTCTGTCTGCAGTATAAAACTGAGACGTAGAATTCTACAATGTGCCTTTAAGCCAATAATTTACATTTTTGATTTCCCTGTTTTCCAGTGACACTCAAAACCAACAGCGATAGACTAGTTCTTCAGTTAAAGCCTTCATCCAATCAATTACATTTCCACCTGAAATCCTTAACACCACTGGGCCAGAATCTTAAAAAAACCTGTTAACACAAACCCAACATCTCAATCTTATTTCTTGTGTCCTGTGGTTTTTGAACGTTATTTTATGCAAGGCTGGGCAAAACCATAAAAGTGAAACTTTTTCCTGTCAAGGAACTGAACCTGTATGTGACAGTTTCAGTCAGAAAGCAGAACCTTGTATGAGGACTCAACTAAACAGAGTTGAAGAGAATATTAGCTATATGGACCTCTTATACACAAGTCGAGTTACAGAAATTGACCTTTATTTAGTTATCAGTTTCTTTAACTTTTTTTTTTTTTTTTGATACAAAGTGACATTTTCATTTTAGTACAGAAAATCCACGTCAGAACAGTACCTGTCTGTTTCAGTTGTACCACTGGAGTCTACTCTGACCTCAAACTTTAAAAAATAAACAAAAAATGAGATAACAAAAAAACTTCTGTCCCTCACCATGAAAAGTACTTTGACTAGTAATTCATCCATACAGTTTTCTATTTTTAATTTATATATATACAGTATTATAATAGTATGGCATTACTATATAAAATACTATATATATATATAGTACGTATTACAGTTCAAAATACTCCCTATAGGATATAACTATATAGACACTATATAAAGTATTTTGAACTATAAAATAGCATCTGCTAAACAGAATTTAAATTTAAAACCAGATATTTCTTTTGAAGAACTGTGCAAGAAGAATCCCTTTTTTCAATTAAAAAAAAAGCTGTGAACAGAAGCAAAATTACAGCCTGTAGTGTAAAACCAGAAACCTACATAATGAAATGTTAGGAACAGTGATCAAGAAACAGTTCTACTCATATGACATTTTAAAAACAATTAAAATACGGTACCCAAGAAACATGACACAAGAGACAGAAGAGACAGGTACAAAACCTGTGTTAGGAACACAGAGTCAGAAGTGCAAAAACCAAAAAAGGAACTAATACAATGGAGTTTGTACAATATGCAAGTAGGTATTGCAACCAAAATTAAACGATCACTTATTTTTTGACAGTGAGAACAGTAACAATTTAGTACCTTACTAAAGGCTTTTAATCAAAGCCCTAAAACTGTGGCTGCTCTTAAATAAAAACAATCTATGTGAATGCTATACACTGAAGTACAAAGCTTAAGAATTACCCTGCAAAACTGCACCAACATAAGCTTTCCATATTTACATTATCTAAAAAGTGACAGAACACAGCATGCTAGGCCTAGCTTATGACTCTTCCCCACCAATACTTAATCTAGGCCCAACAACCAAAAATTATTATTTTTCAACACATATTAAGCTTGGATTGTTCAGAGATATTATGACATTTAAATATTAAATTCATGCATAAAACAAGAAACGATATCTTTGACAGACAAGAGCTGACAGGATACAAACAGTGGTCTGCCCTGTAAAGGAGTGTACTTCCTTCTGAGCTTACTCCCAAGACGTACCGATTCAATCCCATGTTATTACCTGTTCATCAAGTCAACAATGTGCTTAGAAATGGTCAACATGGTAATTAAGATTCATGTTGTGCATAAAGCATTCATTCATATTCAGAAATTTCGCTCCATGTTGGAGAGTTACCTCATTAAATGAAAGGACACAGTTAAAAAAACCCAAAAAACAAAAAAAGACATTCAAGTAAACAGCAACAACCAAATACTTAGAAAAGGATTTGTAAACTTGCCATTCTCCAGGGTTTTGCAGCATTGTTAAATTCTTTACTCATGGACAAGTACATGCAGGTCACAACCCCTCATGGCAACCTGTCATGTGTACATGTTTGATTTAAGAGACAAGCTTGGTGAAGTGATCTACCCCTTCTCACATGCCTCATTGGGTCCTCATGTTCAGTGTCATCATTCCCCTTCATGAAACAGAAATCACTTACGGATATCTTTATAAAGACAGAAATGGACTGAGTCCGTTGGATAGAAAGTTAGTTGGTTATTTATATCTGCAAAGTAGTTTCACAGCAAAATAAATCTATAGCGGGCCAGCTGGAATCCACAGGACTTTGTTTTGCTCTTGATCAACAGTTGTCATAATCTGAGTGCAAATGCTTGAAAGGGCTCCTCCCTGGACAATGCCTAGAGAAAAAGAAACCCCCACACACAAATGAGACTGAAGCAAACTGTTGTGACTAATTACAAGAGCAGTGTTCTGCATTTTTCTGCAAAATGTTTATCAACAGATCAGAACTCATCTACCCAATTCAATATTTGCCACATACATGATTCTATTAAAATAAGGAAAAGAATAAACAGAACAAAGACATTAAGCATTCAATATACAATTTCTTCTGCTAGTTCTTAAAACAGGCCAGGGAAGTCGCAGAACTGATGGCTATAATCAACTAAGGCAACTGTTTTGTTAAAGGCCTCCATGTACTATTTTCAGAAGCATCAGGTGGCAAAGTTTAAGTCTAAAGATGGTCAGAACCTGCTATAATAAACCTTCTCTGTTCAGCATGTGGTGTTAGGAGTTTCATATTTATATGGTAATATACATAGAGACTATAGCTGTAGCAACTAGAAACTATTTACAAATATTAGAAGTAAATTATGAGGCAGCTCACAGATTGCTGAGCTAAATAAAGCAGCAGCGGTTCCTACTCCGATTCTTACTGTCAACTACATTCAAGGAACAAAAGGCCAACAACAAGCAACTCCCTGAAAATCAATTCAGAAGATAAAGGAACACTTTGCATTCTACCCTTGCTAAATGTAACAGTCATAAAAAGTAAAATGCCAACACTAAGACAGGAGAGGAGACTGTATTAGCTTTAAGACTTAAAAAAGTGAGGAACTTCGTAACTTGAGAAATAAGTCAGCGAAGCCTCCAGCCTCAGCTACCACTAACAATGGACAAAATATAGAGAAACTTACAAGGTTTAAGGTATTATTTACTTTTTTGAAAAGAAGCAATTTGATCTTAACCATGTCAGATGAGTTTGGATACAGAACGCAGTAACCAACAAGGTCTACGAAAGGTGACAAACGGCAGTAGGGAAGTGATTCAGATGACACAACATGCTCACAACTTGGTACAGGAAACAAAGCCAACTCGATAGGATCATGAGTCAAAAAATGAAGTAGTCACAGAACTCGGGTCTGAAAGAGTGTTATACAGCTTCATGACAAAGCTGCTATGTCAGAATTAATTACCCTGACAGAACTAAATCTGACCACGGACATTAAGGGCAACAAGAAAAGCTTTTATACGTATACTGGGTATAAAAGCAAGACTAGGGAAAATGTGGGCCACCTTCATTAGGAAACAGGAGACCTGGTTACCAAGGACATGGAGAAAGCTGAGGTACTCAATGACTTTTTTGCTTCAGTCTTAACTGGCAAAAGCTTCAGCCACATCACCCAAGTCACAGAAGGAAAAGGCAGGAACTGGGAGAATGAAGAACTGCCCTTTGCAAGAGAAAATCTGGTTTTAGATCATCTAACGAACCCGGGGGTGCACAAGTCCATGGAACCTGAGAAGATGCGTCAGCAGGTCCTGAGAGAACTGGCAGATGAAGTGGCTAAGCCACCATCCATGGCATTTGAAAAGTTGTGGCAGCCCAGTGAAATTCCCACTACATAGAAATGGGGAAACACAACTCTCATTTTTACAAAGGGAATAAAGAAAGACTCGGGGAACTACAGGCTGGTCAGAGTCTCACCTCGGTGCCTGGCAAGGTCATGGAGCAGATCCTCCTGGAAACCAGGCTAGGGCACATAGACAATAAGGGCATGACTGGTGACAGCCAACATGGCTTCACTAAAGGCAAACTGTGCCTGACAAATCTGTGGCCTTCTATAACAGGGCTACAATGCTGGTGTATAAGGGAAGAGCAACAGATATTGTCTGCCTGGGCTTGTGCGCAACAGCGTCAAATGCCTTATCTCTCAACTGGAGAGGCATGGATCTGATGGATGGACCACTCAGTGGATAAGGAATTGGCTGGATGGTCACACTCAAACAGCTGTGGTCAGCAGCTCAGTGCCCAAGTGGACATCAGTAATGAGAGGTGTTCCTCAGGGGTCAGTACTGGGACCAGTGCTGTGCAATGTTTTTGTCAGCAACATGGACAGTGGGATTGAGTGCACCTTCAGCAAATCTGCTGAAGACACAAAGCTATGTGGTGTGCTCAACATGCTGGAGGGTATGGATGCCATCCAGAAGGGCCTTGACAGGCTTGAGAATTGGGCCTGTGCAATCCTCATGAAGTTCAACAAGGCCAAGTGCAAAGTCCAGCAACTGAGTCAGGCCAATCCCAAGCACAAATACAAGCTAGGTGGAGAAGAGATTCAGAGCAGCCCTGAGGAGAACTTGGGCATGCTGACTGACAAGAAACCGAACATGAGCTGGCAGTGTGTGCTCGCAGCCTAGAAAGCCAACCATGCTGGGCTGCATAAGAAGGAGCATGACTAGTAGGTTGAGAGAAGTGACTCTCCCTCTCTACTCCCTCTCTCTCCTGAGACCCTACCTGGAGTACTGCATTCAGTACTGGGGACCCTACTACAAGAAGGACATGGACCTATTGTAGAGAGTCCAGAGGAGGGCCTCAAAGATGATCAGACAGCTGGAGCAACTCTCCTATGAAGACAGAGAAAAGTTGGGCTTGTGCAGCCTGGAGAAGAGAAGGCTTCAGGGAAATCTCAGAGCAGCCTTCCAGTACCCTAAAGGGGGGCCTACAAGACATCTGGAGAGGGATTTTTTAAAAGGACATGTAGGGATAAGACAAAGGGGAATGGAAATTGAAAGAGGGTAGATTTAGATTAGATATTAGGAAGAAATTATTTACTGTGAGGGTGGTAAAGCACTGAAATA
>JAVHNF010035632.1:0-10226 GCA_034783455.1 Micropsitta finschii
TCTCAGTTCCACATCCAACAACGGTTCAGCTGCAGAGCCGCCTGTCAGCCCCATGCCAGCAGGAGTGTTCTTCCAGAAGATGGGCTCTGCTGCGAGGCAACACAGATGCTGGTGATGGCCCAGCACAAGGTGGGGGCTGCAGGACATTTCAAGGGTAGCAAATAAACAGCTGGGGAGGAGGATGCTGTCTATGCGGGTGTCCTACTGCTGAGACCTTTGGTTGCTTATTAAATGAGGCCTGAAAGCTTCTCAACAAGCTGCTGCTCTTAAATGTAACTGGCATCTCCCACTCCTCCATGCCAAGCTCCAGGGTCTCACAAGTGGCTTTCAATGATCTCAAGCCAGGAGTGCCGAAATGGGCAGGGTGCTCTCTGCGCTGTGCCTCTTTGCATGGTACCAACACCCATGCAGCCCTATGGCCTTCATGGGCTGATCCAGCTGGAAAGTTAAACATCCTCATTACGGGTTTAATTTTCAGCCAGATCATCCTGCCGACTGAGCCAGTGGTGCAAAGGAAGCACATGGGAACTAGGATGCCCTTTTGGACAACAGCCCAAACGGAGAGCAGTTCAAATGTCTTGTGAAACCACATCCCTAGAAGTTTTGCTTTCTTGCAATGTCAGGCTTACTTAATGGCTTAAGGGCAATGCTCTGAGCCGTACAGCACGCTGCTTACCACCTCCAAAAATAGGTATGCTTCCCGTAGCCTGGGACCACAAGACCATGGCATTTATGCTTAATTTCACAACTACTCCTAAAGTGCTGTTTAGACCTGGCAGAGGACACTTCATGCTCCCTGCGAGCAGAGAAGCACAGTTCACACCTCTCATTTCCTCTGAACATGTCTATTTAAATGCATTTGGGTTTTCAGTATTTCACACACCGTTACCTTTACGGGCGGCATATATAAGGTAATGCTAATTGCTCTGTGGGCTGCTGTAGTTCAGTTTTCCAGACTTTCCAACTCAGAGGGAAGCTACGTTACAGAAAGATTCAGTTCGACGGGTTTAGGTGCTGCACGGGGAACACAGGATGGACAGGCTGCCTGCTGAAAGCAGAAGAGACCTTGTCTCCTTGTTGGAACCCATGAGCTGCACCCATCAAACAGCCTCAGAGCCCATGGACAGTTTTCCATTACGGAACAGCTGCACTGCGTACAGCCCAGAAAGCACCAGTGCAGGTGTACGTCCATATTTTCTTCTTCTCTAGGGATAAAACATCAAGAGAGGGCAGACAGTCTGACAGATAAAGCAGCAATGTGGAAGAAGTGCAGGCAGAGCTGTGTCATCACCTCCAGCAAACCCCTGTCTGAAGAGGAGCAATGTAGATGGGTGAGCTCCAACGCTGTCATGGGCTGGGAGGAGCGGCTCAAGACACACAGCCCCTTCTGGGGAACTCATCATTTAGTTTTATGACCATGGAAAACAACCCAAATGTATAAACTATAAGATCATCGCTGTGTGTAGACAGTTACGACTAAGAAGATACTCCTAGAAGACTTCCATGGCCATGTCCAAAGCTATGTCCAATGCCAAAGGGCATTCTGACAGCCTTACAAGTCAAAACAGTGGAAGAAAATCTTGAGTTTTCCACAGCAAACCAGACTAAGCCCTGCCAGTGCAAAGATACTGAAGGGATCCTGGATGCTGCCAATGTGGGTCAAGCGTTTATTAGCCCTATGTTGGTGCAGACCAGCATAGCCCCAAAGAGCTGTCCCATGCTCCGCACCACCTCCCTGGCACTGTGGGTTTTGCCCAGTGTGTCTTTGGCACCATTCAGAAGTGGCCAGACCGTTTCAAAAGCCAAAGTGGGGTCAGGATGCCACAGAACACTGCTTCAGCATCACTGCACCTCAGTAACAACCACTAAACCACCTCCATCACCCCTGCAGCTCTCGCACCGCTCATTTGCAACCCAGCACATTGACTGTAGCCAATTCCCTGCACATGTTTTCCTGAGGACAAGCCCAGCAGCTCTGTATGTGTGTGGTGTATCAGATTTACAGGCATGATGTTCCTACACCCCTTCCCAGCATAGGTTTGGAAGGTGTTGGGCAGGCAGCCATGCAAGCACCCAGGAACAGGCAGTGCACCAGTGCTAAACCAGCCCTGCACACCTGCAAAGGCAAATAAATTCTTTACTTTAACATCAGACAGTAGACTATAAAAAGAAGCTATAAGAGCACATCACTGCACATGAAGGGAAATTCATTCTGCTGCTAATGCCCATAACTTCCCTACTGAGAGTAATGGATATCAACAGGAGAACAGACATCTGAGAGTGTTAAGATGTGCACTGTTTTTTTACTAAGCTTGTTCTGGGCACACTACTTGACATACAGAATAGCAGAGTTCTTCTTTCTCCCCAGCCCTCAAGCTGACGTAAACTGCACATGTTTTAATACTTAATGTCACTAACCATTAACATAAATTACCAGGGTTGTAATGAATTCTCAGGAAAAGACTCAGTTGTTTTTCAGAGCTATGTTCCAGTTATACACCAAGTTACATCTCAGTTTAAATAAAAAGCAGCTCCTGTGATGGGTATTCAGATAAGAACTTGGTCTAAATGATGCTGGACATTCCTTCCACCTTTGAAACACATAAACATACGTGTTATTTACGATCAGCAAGCTACGGAGACTGGCTGATCCTCTGGAGCTGAGGAGGAAGAGCCAGATGACGTTCCAAAGGCAAAGGGAGAGGAGAAAAGCCAGTTAATTTCCCCAGCCAGGGCAACGATTTATGGTTAGGAGCATTTTCTAGCTTCAACTTCTTCAGCACGGAGACGGTACGCACACGTCTTGCTGTTCAAAGGACATCTTGTGCATATGAGCAAGTCTGTCCAAATCGCCTTGGCTCCGGCTGCGGTAGTATGTTTAGTACGCTATTTCCAGATGTGTTTTCTATCCCCGTCAGTCCGGCTGCTGCCTCGAGCCAAGGGAGTTATATAAGCTGCAAAGCTTAATTGGATTATTTAGCCCACATTGCCAAGAGGGAACCAGCCGGGCAGCCTGGGAAGGACCAGGCCCACCACCGGCTTGGGGGGGCAAAGGGAGGGAGGCCAGGAAATAAATGAAAGAGCTCATAAAGCAAGCCTGGCCTCCCCATCTCCCTCGGATGTTTTCTCACAGCTCCCTCCCTTTCACAGAGTGCATTCAGTGGTATTTTGATGGAGGTATGCTTTCCTGGTTTAGCAATTAAAAAAGAATGCAATAAGCGCTTAGAAGACACGAGCATTTCCTCTCCACACTAACAAGCATTTCCTGACTGTGCAGCTCCGTGACATGGAATGATACATCTAGCAACTTAGTTTTCCCACAATATTATTTTTTCCCAAACTTTGGCAATTGCGGCGGCTTATTTTCCATTTAAGGGCATAATCCTGCTTGTGGGATAACCCATCCCAGCGGATCTTCACAGATGTAATTATTAGGGCAAAGTCCTAAAAAAGAAAAGTGTCGCAACCATTCTTGGGAAGAAATCAGGAAAGAGGAAAGAGAGAAGCTGAAGAGTTTCCAAGTGCTGTAGCTATCAAAGTGTGCCAGAATGACTTCGTTCCTTTTATTCACAATAAAACTGGATAGCTAAGTCAGGAGTTAAAATAAGTACATAAACTCGCACCAAACTTTAAGCAGGTTGTTGATTAAACAAAGGGTACGTGCACGCTTCAGAGCTACTTAAACCCTTGCTATGAGGCCCTGGATGGCCTTTCTATGGCTTTACTACAAATAATCATAAAAAAGCAGGCTGGCATCCTTCTCTGCCACTGCTGACAGCATTCCCACTGCTCGTCACCAGGCAAAATGCCATGGATAAATTCAACAGATTAAAACAAGCAGAAGAGTACAACAGGCAGGGATGTGCTCAGTTCTGCTGGAAACAGCTACACAAACACTGTGAATCACACACAGTGCTCGGGGAGAGAAGATGCCTCTCACCACCCCAGCGCTGGTCCCCAAAGCATCATGAACACAGCAAACCCCCAAAATCCGGGGATGCAAATCTCCACCACCTGCATCCGTGCTGCAGTTTGTTATGAGTATTGAATAAGGAGCTTCCATTACCATACTGTACAGGGTAATAGCAAACAGCAGTGGTGACCAAGAAGCTACACAAGGGCTCTCTGCTAGGATCCCATGATTACTCGTTATGGAAATGTTTCAGAGAACATGAATGCAAAGAGAGACTTCCACAGGGCAAGACGAGCCATGCAATTTGTGCTGTGCCGAGACTTCCTAAATCAAACCAGGCAAGTTCTGTGATTCTAAATCAAGATCCAAGCGGCGTTTACAGCACTCCAATTGTGCCTTAAACTTTACTTTTCTTTGCTGCGTGCATTTGTGCCCTCGGTGAGCGGCAGCGCAAAGCCCTTTGTGTGACTGATGGGAAGCAGAAAATTGGCACAGCCCGATTGGGCAAACTGGCCTCACTCCTGTTATCTGCACTAAGAGCTTCAACAAATTCGTGTAATACCCAGCATTATAGAAATGGATTTCCAAGCAGAGGAGCAGTTGGCAGGATTAAACAAGTAGAAAAGCACACGCACATAAAAAAATCAGGAGGTCTGCACACGATCTAATGGAGCAAGCAGAAAATAACTGGGCATGCTCCCTGGGCTTGGGAACTGCTTCCTTTACAACAGGCAGTAATGTCCCATCACGGGGGGAACAAACACAGTAAAGATGAATATTCCATCTTCCCCTGGCTACGTTATACGTGTCAAGCCAATACAAATGCTCAGGTTGTATTTCACAAAAATAGCTACTCAAAAACCAAAACCTGCTGGCAGCACAGCAAAGCAAATTTCGTTTGAAAGATAAATCCTACATTCTTCACAGGCAGATGTGAAAATAGACCAGACTTTATCATAACAGCTCCTCCCATGAGCAAAGAAAGCCACAGTGTAAATTTACAGCAAAGAAGTTGTTTCTTTTCCCTTCTTCCCTTATATTGCTTAACTCAACACAGACAAAATTACTGGCAAACCAGCAGCTCCTGCATCTTATAAATAGATACCACACACCTTCCCAGTGCTGCGGTGCTCTGCAAAGTCAGTATGGAATCAACCCAGCGCTTGGGATCATCAATAAAACACTGGGATGGTGAAACTACATGGATGCTGCAATTACTGTCATCACAAAATGACCATTCAGTATTTCTCCACTGAGGCAAGACCGTACCAGCCCTCCGCTAACAAACACAGCCTTGTCGGGGTGTCAGGGCATGAAAGCGCCTGACACCAGCCAGTGGCTGCCAGGAGAAGATTGCTGGCAATTAAAGGACCCGGTTAACTCCGAGCTGGACCAGGACACTGCAGCATTGCTGTCTTTAGCTGGTGAAAGGGCAAGCTGAAACCACCTCCACAGTTTCATGGCAACTCCTACAAGCTGACACGTGAAATGGTCTGAAAGCTGTTCTTCAGTGCAGGTTTATAAGCGGATCACCACCACCTCCCCTCCCGCAGCAAGAACACTGCACTGAAGGGTGACTATTCATCTCGTACCAGGATGGGACAGGGAGCAAAGAAAGAAGCATCTTTAATCGATTAGATCCCAGCTTTGATGGTCTAAGCTAGATGATCCTTGCAAAGAACATCCCTTGGTCAGTCCCCCCAGTGAAATTAAACTCCCTACAGTGCAGAAAGTGTTGGAAATGACGTGCAGAGACACACGCATTGTAGCCAGGAGCATGCTGGATGCTTGAACATTAAAACCTGTTGCTCTATTCAGCTCGGCACCTGCAGTTCTCATCTACCCTCATGCCTGGGAAAGGGATGGATTCAGGGATGGGACTGTGGTGACAGGAGCTGGAATTGCCCCACGCAGTGGCAGCACCAGGGGACTGAGGGTGACTTCCAGGCTTGGGCTCTTGCAATCTCAAGATGACCTTTCTAGATGCAAAATATTTTTAATTAGGACTAAATCAATAATTATTATTAGTAGCTTTAGCTTAAAAAAAGTATGAAGCACTTTCACCCCACTAACTAGGCAAAAAAGAACCCAGAACATATATACCTAGAAGAAACCTGGTGTGCTTGGCCAAGTTTTCCTGCTGCCTAAACCAAGGCAGGAGTAAGCTCGGTGATGATCTGAGGTGCAACAGAGCTGTGCAAGGGCAGCAGCACCCTGAGAGATGCAGCTTTGGCCAAACCCTGACCGCTGGCCAAAAGTCCCTTAGATCCAAGCACCAGAGGCAAACCTTCACCAGGAAGTGTCTGTTTCTATGGATCGTAGCTTGGAAGAGCAGCTCAGGCTTTTGGGATTGCTCATTTCTTTTTTCAGGTTGGTTTACCATCTATTTATCCCATCTCCAGTCTCCCCTTGCCTTGCATCTCCTTTTTTAATTATTTATTATCAGGTATCGCATTCATTTGCATACTTTATGAGGTGCAAAACAAATATTAGTCATCACATATTAGACTGCCCCAAACCATCTGTGCCGGCCTCTGCAGCAGTTTCGTTTTGGTTTTCTCTAATACTTGGGAGGAAAAAATCCAAAGGGAGAACACTGGATTTGTTAGAAACACAGAGTAAAGCAGTCCACGTACTTGCTGATAGCAAAGCCTCGTTACTCTGTCATAGCCCTGCTCCACAAGGAACATGGAGGCTATCATCTTCAGTGTAATTTAACCTGTGATACAAATTGCAAGCAGCATCATTTCAAAGACCTTTATTTATTGATTAGAAACAAAGTCCTTATCCTCTTCCTGCTCCCTCCTCGAGTCACGCTGATTGCACACAATGGAGAGCTATCACTTAAAGAGCCAATTAAGCCAACTTCTGAAAGGTAATTGAATAGCTGAAATTCTTAGTGGAATATTGCACTGCATTATCTTGATTGCAGTGAAGGAAAAACAAAGTAGCAGGAGCAACAAAAATCCGACAATGAGGCCTTGGCCGTAGGTAGGAGTAACGAAATGGAAGGTCCCGTTACCGAAAATGAGGTCATTATTTTCTTTCTTGGTTACTTCCAACCTGGCTGGAGATGTGAGAAGGAAAAAGACAAACTTGATCTTGTTTATCTTCTGCATTGGGCAGGACTTCATGAGGGATCAGCTGAGCTGCTAACAGGGCACAGAAAATGGTGCTGGCCATGGTCACCCCACTGCAGGGGGGAATCCAAAATCTGGGTGTCCGCACTCAACCAAAAGCTTTGATTACAGCATTTCTTGCGGCTGGGGCTTTATGAAGGTAACACCTTCTCTATGGATTCACCCACGCCTGACAGAGGACTCATACTGTCCTCTGGCAAAGCCACAAACAGACCTTCTGTTTTCACTCTCCTGGATACCTCCAGAAGTACCTGGAGGATTTTAGGTCACCTCTGGGATTTCCATACCATGGTCCAATTGGACTAAAGTGAGATTAGGAGTTTTGAAACCTATTGGGAAGAAGGACACAGCTCCAGTGCCTTAGAAAAATACAAGCTTAACCAAAATCCAAGCAAACCAAAAAGGAGGGAGAAAGTGATTGCAAGCCTGCCAGTACTCAGAAGTTATATAAAATCACTCATATAAATTCAGTAAGAAAACACATCACAAACAGAGAGAAGAATCCTTAAGAACTTGAAGACACTGGCTGTACATGGTCAAAATTCACCACCAGTTTTCAAGCAACTACTCAAAGTCACAGCACTCGGCTATAAAGCATTCACACAGGCACAGAAAAAAGAAGCTTTTTCCAAAGTAGGAAAAGAGGCACCACAAAACATGAAAATCTCCCTTTCTTCTGCGCCGACAGCAGACTCTGGTGTGATGAACCTCCCCCGGCCTCCTGCCCCTTCATCCCCTTGGGTTTCCACAGCAGCAGAATCAATCCACCCAGCCCAGCCTCTGAGTAAATTAATGGCCAACTGCTGCTTTCCTGGAGCTGCTTTGGCACCGTCTGCCTCCTCGCACACGTATTTTGTCTAGCACTGGAGCCTTGCTGAGGAACACAGAGCTGAGCAGGGCGAGATGCTGCAGTGCGGATGCCTTCTCTGGCTGTTCTCGAGGTCCTGGCCCTGAGCAATGCAGACTTTCCAGCCCACTACAAGCACAGACCTTCCAGAGCAACCCAATAAATGCCACTCCTCTGGTAGCAAATGTGACAGCCGGTAAGTGCAGGTTGGGATCCCCTCCTGCGCTTTGATTTCCCGCCTGTGAAACAGGATGAATGATACCCAACCAACTTTGCTTTGCATCAATCCACTTCCATGTCTAGAAACCCACCGTCACCCTGCTGCTCTGGGGTCTCAGGAGCTGCCAGTATGAACCCAAACATCCATTAATCCATCAGGAATTCAACAGGATTATGTAACGAACCTCTGAAACACACGTGGCACCAACATCTGCCATTGTGCACCAGAAACCCAGCACTAGCACACAGCACCGAGTCCTGCTCTAACTTCTGCTTTGCTCATTTTTGTCAGTTACTCCTCAGTTTATTTTGCTGTTATCTCGGCAATTCCCACTGAAAGATAGGACGCAATCCAAGGAACTCGAACAATTTTTTCAACTTGGATGGTCTTTACCCAGAAGAAGCCAGAAGGAAGCCCAGGTACTCAAATGCACCCCGAGAGCCCCGGTCCTCAGACAGTACTCCATCAGATTTTCTTAATTCAGCAGACTGAAAGCTCATCAAATACAGCAAAGCACCAGCCTCTCCCCGGTCAGTCTGCTCTTGAGACTTGTTCTATCTTTGCAAAAGCTCTTTTAAGATACACAAGCACAAGGACCGTATCTAGAACAGCTCTAAAAATTGTTTGTGCTTTCCCTGAGAGCTTACGTCAGCCCCTTGGATGGAGGAGCCTTGAGGAGAACAAATATTTCACAGAGCAGAGGCTGCACATAAATATTGCCCCAACACAGATGCACCATGAATACAATTACATCCTCACATCAATTACGAGTACTCTCCAGAAACACCATTTGTAGGAGACAAATAAACAAACAAATGTAAGCTTGAAATAAGAAATTATCTGGCATTCTAGCAAGCCACTCCACCTTATCATCATTATTCCCTGAGATAGGTTGTGCTGGCTCGTATTCCAATAACGCACTCATGTAAACCACACAGGTACAAGGGAAGAGTACAAATCATGTCTCAAAACAACTGTTGGCAACGAGCAGGATTTGTGTATTCATTGCTCACCACTGAACTGTTCCATACATTTTAATTCCGACCTCAAACACAATTTGGACCACGGCAGATGTTTCCTACAGTGCAAGCTTCCTTTGGATGAGAGTTAATTCAGTTTGAACACAGCAGCAGCGAGGAAAGGGATTTAAACATTTTCTGCTTATTTCCCAAGCTTAATACTGCAGAGGTAAAGATGAGGGAGTACTAAATTGAACAGCTAAACTTGCCTCTCCAAGCCTCAGCTCTGAATTCAGCCCAGCACGGTAAACCTGCGCTTCCCTGCTTCCCAAGACAAGTCTCCCAGTGACACCAGCCCATGTTGAACAGAAATTAAGTTAATATAATGAGGTTCTTCTGAATGGGTATTGATGTAACCGGGAGGAGAATATGCCTCTTGGTTTAGGCTGTTTAAGTGTCACCAAGAAAAGGGGGCATGCTCCTCTGCAAAATCCTTCCTTTGCTTCCCTTGTTATCCTCAGCAGCTTCCTCCTGTTACTCTACATTAATAAGCAGATCATTATTTCTTCAGCCGCAATCAAAACCTTCCATAAGATGAGATCCAATTGCAATTCTACGTTCACATAGTGCCCGTGCTGAAGAGCCCTAAAATGCTCTTAATGAGTTGTATGCACAAGGATTGCCTCTTCACCTGTCAGCGGAACGGGTTTGGGAAGCGACAGCTGCTTAAATAGTGCACACACAGCAGAGTAGTTTAAGGGGAAAAGAAATGCTATAAATAATTGAAATCACAGTGAGAAATGTAGGCAGAGCAGAGGGAAAGAGGGTAACGCAGAGGAAGCTGGCAGCAGAGAAGAAATAAGGACTTCTGGAAGTGAAATGAAACAAGAGCACACATACAAGTGAATCCGCACCTTCTCACCTGTGTGCTACACCACACATCAGCAGGCAAAAGAAGTTCTTGACCTTTTCTGCACTGTTCGGCAACCCAGATTTACCCACCTATGAGCCCTCTTTTGCAACATCTTCCTCTTTCCTCCTCTCTGCCAAATCCCAGACTGCTTTGTGTTGAAGGGACCTTAAAGCTCATCCAGCTCCAACCCCTGCCATGGGCAGGGACCCCTTCCACTGGAGCAGCTTGCTCCAA
>JAVHNF010035640.1:8295-19510 GCA_034783455.1 Micropsitta finschii
GAAAAAAATTTGCTTTCTGCCAAAGCTGAATATTTTTGTTTTTTTTTTTCAAATGAAATACCAAATTCATTTTGGTTCTATGTGCAATATTTTAATTTATTCTTGTTTCTGAGTTATTAAATATTTTTTGTTTGTTTGTTTGTTTTTTTAAATTGAGATTTTTTACACCAAGCAGTCATTTTAAAATGAGAAAATAGTATAGTACCAAAGAATATTTAATATTTTTGTCATTTTCAAAATTAAACATTTAAATTTTATTTCATTGATATGAACGACCCCAAAATATTTGAAAATACAACCTTTTTATTTCCCTCAGTAGATCAGAGACATGTGATGTTCATCTGAGGATTTTGGCCCAGCTGTAGATTCCTTACTCCATTTAGGTTTGTCTCAAGGGAAAAAAAAAAAAAAAGAGAGTGATTTAGCTTCACTTTATGTTTTTATGACAAAAAAATGTGCATTCTTCTCCAAATTGAACAGATAAATTTCATTTGACCTAATAAGAGCTTGAATCTTTGCTGCCACATTAATTTTAGCACGATTAGTCTAACAGGTGATAAATTGGGAAAATTCAGTTTTTCAGATCTGTGCTCCTAGCTTACCACCACTGCTGAGGAGATGAAGCTATACTTTAGTACAAGGCTAGACCTGTCAGAGTAACGCTCATTTTGTTTGCAAAGTAGTTTCAGACAAATACTCCAAGCCAAAATTTAATCACCTCCATTGCATTATGCCACTAGATCTGTCACTTCAGAGGCCAGCAATGAAGTCTGAAAGTGTGATGTTAGTAATAGAGTGCAAAGCATTTTTATAATAGTCT
Source organism: Micropsitta finschii (assembly GCA_034783455.1). Taxonomy (NCBI): domain Eukaryota; kingdom Metazoa; phylum Chordata; class Aves; order Psittaciformes; family Psittacidae; genus Micropsitta; species Micropsitta finschii. The sequence continues at coordinate 9,116 of JAVHNF010035640.1, forward strand.
CTGGTCCTAGGCTATAGTGAAAATGGGTATGCTGAACTGAAGCTGAAATGAACACCAGCATTTCTAAACTGATTGAGTGGGCTGGTGAGAGACGGGAACAGAAAGTTACTATATATAGAATATTACAACCTTTTTTTCCTCTGTTTTCCTGCTATGACTGTTGGACAATGAGTCTGCAGGATATATAAAGTCTTTAAGTTCATAGGGGAAAAAAAGATCTCATTCTTATTGTCATGGGGCCACAGGAGAGAATGAAATACACTAAAAAATCTCTTTTGCCTTACTGGTGGGATAGTGACCAACACTTTAAAAATAAATGAAAAAAGGTATAATATGATAAGCTTTTGAAATCAAAGTCACCCACAATGAAAGCAATAGGAAGCCTCCACTTGTTGCCCTTCTAGTAAGTCTTTTTTGGCAAGTTTGTAGCTGGTAACTGCAGAAGCTACACACTACTTTTCTCAAGGCTTTTTTCCTCAAAGCCTCTTTGCTTTCCAGCCACCCATAGGGCATGCAGCTTCACATGTCAGACAAGCCCTGAAAACTGTCTTCCATTCCTTTTTATGAAGGAAATGGTTTTCCATATCTGCTGCTTATTCCCAAGCCCTGGCAAATCAAGGGAAAACTCTCGGTATCCTTCCAAATCTCAGTGGTCTGCCCAACATATTCTTTTCTTGAATTATTTGAAGTCTAAAGATATCATTTCATTTGTCATTGTTTAATTTCATGATGATTCCTCCTGACAATCTTTTCTGATTCCATTCCATAAAGTTTCCCACTCTTAGAAATTGTATAAAACAAGTGCTGAATAATCTGGTTTAGAACATTTATTTGAGATTAAAATAACATTTTAGTTACTCCTAATCTTCTCTGCATCTGAAAAGTTCTGTCCTTGTGCAGTTCTGTTCTCCATGATAGCTTGTTGCTTGTGCTTTCCTGTGCAAATTTCGATATTTCTGTGGTTTACAGCTATCCCCATGATGCTCATTTTGGTTTCTCTTCTTTTTTATTTACCTATCATGCATTCAGTTTTCCTGCTGTTAACTCTTGTTGTTTGGCAGAGTCACACTGAAAACAGTTAAGCCGTTTTGCATGAGCAGCATTTTTCTGCAAAAGCTTTAAATATATATCCATGTTCTGTGAGTGTTTAATGGTTTTTTTGTCTTTGTAAGCATTGCAGTCCTGGTTTTATAATAAATTGCATTTTGCTGACTCAGGAGGATCTGTTCTGCAGCCATACACCTTGAGGGAAACAGACATCTAGTGCATGACATTTCAGGCAATACTCTTCAAAGGAAGCTATGTTACCCTTTTAACACAGCAGATGACAGTTTGTATAATTCAGGTAGCTCTTCCATCATAGTTATTGTCCTGTCCTTTAAACTGCTCAGTTGTGGGTCCTATGACCTTATGAGCTAGCTTTGCCATTAGTATAAATGGGAAGACCAAGCATTGTATCCCCACTTGAGAAACAGCACTTGATGTCGTGCATCCCTGCTCACTGGCATGTTGATTGCACAGCAATTAATTTAAAAAAATGCTTAATCCAGTAAACACTTCAATTTAGCACATTTACTGTGTTAACATACTAATTTGGGAAGAAAATCCAATATGCCATGTGTCATGTTGGGGTGTCCTCCTGATCAAATCCATGGTGAGGCTTGTCATCTCTCCTTTTTTGTATTCAGCTTCATAAGCACTCAGTTAAGCCTCTACAGTGGTAGCCATGCAGTAATCTATACTGTTTCTAGGGAAGGTCCAACAAGTAACATAATTATCATTAAGAAATCAATTCTAGGAGAGAGTATCACTCCTTCTGCAGCTGAAAAGTAAGCTATATTTCTCCGTAATAGTGCCAGTACTCCATCACTAAAAAACCTGCAGGTCTCCATGATTTATTTGGACAGAAGACTCAGTTTAATCAGGCATATTCTTAACTTGCTTCTCATGACCCACAGGGATATCAGCAAATAACAAAAGCTTCCAAAATTTTTTGAAATACCCAGATAGGTCACAAACATAAGACAACAATGTTCATTTTGGAAGTTTTTGTTAATTTCTTGAGATCTGTTTTTTCTATTAAGCCATTAGGTAAAACAAAGAGGTTTGGGGGCAGATATATTTCAGTCTGTTTACTATGTTTAGCAAGTGGATTAATTTCTTCCCATTGAAATTGCAACTTCAGGACAATCAATCTTTCTGCATCTTGGAACATTAAACATTGCTGTTCATTTTCAGCTCCCTTTCTGTGTGTGACTCAAATATTTTCTTGAAATACAGCTGGTTTCCTGTAGCTCTTAATGTGCCATAAGGCATCACCAGATTGCAGAGGGTGCTACAGGGTGGTCATCTCAAGGCAACCTTCTGGATGAAGAGAGACAGTGATCTGGAGAGGTAGCTGATGTCTTATTGCTTAGCTAAATATTCACCCACCCTTAGCAGTTTATAAGATACAACTGTTTGTGGGATATGCAAGAGTAAAGCAAATTATTTACCCTTCAAGCCAATAAACAACCTATCAAAGAAATCTTTCACTCTCCCAATTACAGAATTTAGAAACCCATTTTCACCTAAATAGTATAATATTATCAGGAAAAGCAGTGAGAAGTGCCAGTGGCATCAAAGTATATGACTATACTTAAACATTTCTGTCCTGTGCCATTTCTCCTCAATGAACAGTAGAACTGGAACATCAAATATTCATAATGTTTAGAGAATTAAGTGCAGCCAATCCATAAAGTATAAGAACTGCAACAGGAAAAAAAAATGTTAATAATTTTACATAACAGATAGATTCAAATAAAGGCCAATCTGCTCATAGACATTCTGCAAGAATAGTATGACTAAACTATACATGTTAATTATTCATTATAAATTACATGTCTGCTGTTATATTTCTAGGAAGAAGTATTACAATATGGTCTATGATCAACCTAAGCAGTCGGCAATATTTTAGATGCTTATAGGGTATCCTGCCTCCAGTTTCTGGTTTAGAAGCACAGTGGTCTACAGGTCCCTTGTAGGTGTCATATGCACCACCTTCACATGGATGTCTCAGGCAACCTGGAGCACATTAAGGGATGTTAGATGCGTTTGTTGGACCTCTGGAAAAAAAAAAAATAGCCAGTTATGCCATTTGGTCTCCACTCATCTACCCTGCAGAACATGCATATCCCTAAATCTTGTCCCACAGCTGCCATGCAGATGTCCTGGAGAGCTGTATGGTGTCACAAGTGCTCCAAGATACCTCAATGGAGAGTCCTAGGCCCCTTGCCAGCTCCATGGAGAACAAGAGAAAATTCAGCTGATTAGCCAGGCTTTTAGAACACAAACCTTACTCTGAGCTCCAGACAGACTGTTCTGGTTTCTTTTGTTTTACACTGAGTAGATTTTTCTGGTGTCTCCAAGTTACATGCAAAGATAGTAACAATGGGCAAAAGTATGCTGTGAACTTAAAATGTCCTTCTAAGTTATCCATACCTTTAAATTTGAGAATGTGATATTTTATGTTATTTCAACTCGAATATTATTCTATTTAACCTTAGTCCTGCCCTTAGTCCTGTCAACCTGGTGTCATTTTTTTTATTACAGCCTCAAAAATCCATTTCAAATATGTTATTTTTAAAACGACAAGTCACAAAACAGTTATTAGAAGTGATAGGAAGTCTGGTATAGGGGGACAGCAGTTGCCATTTAAAATCCATTCTTGTGTTCTATCAGAGTATAACTGAATATGACAGCTGATGAACTATTCTTTTCACATTGTAAATGTTGTCACTACTGTTCATGTTCAGAGTAAAGATTGTCGTTTCTGCTTGATGGTGTTCAAGATGGCCACTACTCAGTGGTGCTCTGCAATTTCTATTTCCAAGCTGGTAGCCAATTAGGCCACAGCAGGGGTATGACTGTAGCTGTTATTTCACAACTGATTGTCTTCTTGTGTTACTCTTTGATTACTCAGAATAATGCCTGTCTGATCATAGAACAGACCATTTGTTTGCAATGTTGCTACAATTACCATATTGAAAGTTAGAAACTGTATGTACTATGGTAGAGCAAGGATCTGAAATTACCAGTTTGCAAAAGCTGGATGATAGATGTTTAACTGCAGTAGCAAGCCAGGAATATGAACAGTACAGTTTCTACCAGGTAGTTGATCTTGAATTATTACAGGATGTTAGTTTAAATTTTTATCAGAATTCTTTTGTTTTCCAGCACTCAGAAGATACCACTGCTATTTATGCTCTGAAAACCTGGCTTCTTGAATGCTTCCAGAAATTGAGAGATGCTTGTTAAATATTGTGTTTATGGAGAACTTCTTTAAAACATGGACAGATTCACAAATATCTAAAGTTTAAGAACCTATCAGGAACTGACTGTTCACAAACTTCACTAAACTTACTGTTCAATATATCGGATGGTACATCTGACTTGATGTATATGCAGCTAAACAACCAGAGGTGCTTCAAAAAAGGAAGTAATCTTTTTCATTCTTTGTATCAAAGACAGCAGATCTAAGATAGAAATACTATCTGAACTGCTTTTGGGAGTGACACTGGAAGGATGTCAATTTGTTAGGAGGACTTTAAAATGTTTTTTAACCATAAAGATAGTCAGATTGCTGCTACAGTTGCCTACTCAACCAGAAAGAATTACTCCTGGCACAAAGTCCATGGTGAATAATAAATTAAGCATATGCAAGACTATTTCCAAGTATTATACTGTTCATATCTGGTATAATGTACCTTGTTAAAATGCCATTAATACAACTGCAGTAGAGTTTGGGACACCCTCAGCAAATTGAAATAATGTAGCAAGAAAATGAGTCCTTCTAGATTTGACTGATAGATTACCACATTACAATAAAATTGTCATTACCACCTAAGGGCAAATTATTATTTTTTTTTTAATAGAATCTTCAAAATTACTTTTTATTTTGAGTATTTGACCAACTGAGCTTGTTTTGTAGACTGAGTTTCTTTTTAATGTTGCTTCTATCCTAAAAGTATTTCTATTTCTCAAGTCTCAAAGAATTATTCTGGAGCTATGATAATGACTAAGCATTTGTAATTAGTGTCACTTAATTTAGCGATTAGAGCCTTATCACATAGTACCACAAAGATACTGTTTTAATATCTCCCTAAAACTATCATAATTTCTATCACATTATGTACTTCCCTGCTGTTCAAACAATGGACTCTTTTCTCCTTTCCCTTCCCCACCCAAAGGGTAGCTCCACTTTTTTAGTAGAGTTTTACATTAGGGTTGTTTTATTTTATTTGATCCTTGTTTACACTGCTAAAAAGAAATCTGAAGAGGAAATTACAAATGCACCCTTATTGACATATGAGCACAATTCAGTGGTCATTGTTCTGTTAGATTACTCAATTGCCACTGAATACTTAATCTGTGTGTCAGAAAATAAGTCAAAATAGAACACAGATGGCTGTGTAAAATGCTGGCATAAAAACAACCGGGTGTAAACCAACCATGAAGAAATGTGTGGATGTTACAAGAAGGTTTCAAATACGCAAACCAACACAGAATTGCCACCCACCAGGCTATAAAATGGGATTTGCTTTAAAAGAGTGCTGGACTCTGAAGATTGCGGCAGACCTTTAATACTTTGAGACTGAATTCTGTCTTTCTTCTGCTCTACAAAAAACTTGGAATGAGCACTTACATACTTCAAAGACCTACTTACTGCAATGGGCTGGAAAGTTTCACTGCCCTTGTGAAATGTGGAGAAAGTGACTACCTTCTACTTTCCGGAAGGGTTTGCCAAAACTCCTCTGCAGAAGCAGCAACCTGATTTTGGTAAGTTTTGCAGGTCTCACCACCGTTCTTGTCAATTACATGGACACCTGCCACTATTACCAAACATGTTACCATTTAACTCATAGCTATACTAAATAGCTAGCAAACTGAGAACAACTTCTTGGAAATGCAAAGTATAAGAGCTCAAATTAATGATTGGGGCACATAGCTCTGTGCACCCAATAGTTTCACTTCCAGAGTGCTAGTGAAGCACAGACAATGAGCTATGTACCAAATCCCCGTAACATATATTTATCTTTTTTAGCACAACATTAAATAAGGAAAAAATGTAGCCATTCCAAGAACAAATTTAGAGTATTGACATCCCTTGAGCTTTGTGCAGGGGTTAAATGAGAACAAGTCTCCTGATAGTTTCTCTTTACAAAGGAGGAAAAAACATTTCTAGCAGTATCATAGCAGGATAGAATTAGCAATAGTAGTATCACATTAAAAGCAGTATTTTCAAGGCTCTTCAAATTTGTAGTTTTCTGGCATATATTTATATTTTAACAAATTAGACTAAAGGAGAGCTTGAGCAAGAACTGAACTTTAAAAAATGCAACAAATTTCATTTTGCTGTAAGGATTTTCATTTTAGGGATTTTTTTTTTTTTTTTTTTTTTGCATGGGTCAGAAATCTGTTCAGCTAAATCCTAACCATAGCTTACCAAAACTTATCACAGTGCATCATCTCTTAAGATTTAAATATTTGCTTGCTCGAGTTGCTGTGCTGAAATGTTTTTCTTAATGTAGTTCTAGGAATCAATCAGACACTATCACACAGACAGAGCTGTGCTTACAAGTGATGAAGCACAGTCAGTCACCAGCTGGATTCAGATGAATACAAGGCAAAAAAAGAAAAGAAAAAATAAAAACCAAGTAATGACAGGAAGAGGAGGCAATAGCTGGAAAAAGCAATACTTCCAAACTTCACTTACCTAGCATATAAAACTGACAGCATGATAGTCAGTGCATTTTTTAAACTTCAACCTGACTACCACTCTGCCCTCTACTTTGATTACAAATTCTTACAAATCCAGGATGTGTTTGCAAGACAAAAATACTCCCCTTTGACAAAATTTTTTTTCTGAGAATGGTTAATATCTCAGGAATCCTAATGCTTAAGGGTCGATATACTAATTGGTGAGAACCCTAACCTGAGAACCTTGCACCACAAAGAGCTGGTTAATGTGTCTGGGGAGCACATAAACATTATAAAATCATAGAATTGATAGGGTTGGAAAGGTGTGCACTGCTTCCTGGCTCTCAAGCGTCAGGTTCAGGGACCTGGGCAGAGTACCACAAAACTCCCTTCCAGACCATGAACACATTCTCTTTGCATGAAAGGACAATGTTCAGGTGTTGTTTGAACTGAAGTTGGAATACAGCCATCACACACAGGACCTTTGCTTGCAAAATATATCTATGCTCCGCAGTGTGATTTGAATTTTAAGATACACAAGTCAAACAAGAGTTAGATTGCATTTTTAATATGCAGTGGTTTTAATTTGTAGTTATGAAGCTAGAAATAGGTCATACATGTTGAAAATTGTAGATTACAGGGATTTCAGTAGACTTGAGAAAGCCAAAGAGGCTTCTGATAGTGTAACTCTTCATCAAAGCAAGAAAACAGCTTTGAATCCAGACTGATTCAATGCAAAAATGCGATAAGAAATTGGGGAGTATGACAAGAGCCAAGGCTCAAGGGAATAAGACATCAAACCTAAGATCAGTGTATAATGGATATTTTAAGAGGGATGAATGTGTACCTTTATCATAATCATAACATATGAACAAAGTAGCGGTAAAGAACAGTGACTGATAGAGATGGTAGACGAACAAATAGGTATCATCAGAAAATGGGAAGAAAACTACTTAAAACACCTTAAGAAGCAACAAAGTAAATCTGGCTTGAGCTTCGTATAACTTGACTTATGTATGCCTAAAAGTAACAAACAGGCTTTCCTCATTAAAAAGGTGGTGAATCTAATGGCCTTCTCCAGGATCCAGTACATGCTCCGCATTATTCAACATCTGTCTGCCTGGGTTAGGTGGACAGCTGGTCCTGCAGTGATCAAGGAAAATATAACTGTTTTCTAGTGGGTTTTTGTGACCTTGAAAGCTTCCAGTATTCGACAAGGTCTTGAAGCACATACCTGAAACTCCTGAAACTGTGACTCCCCAGTGTCACAGCTTCCCAAAAGAATTCAGTAATAAACTGTTTACAATGAGCTACTTTTATATTTTGCTGTGCTTACATTTACTTTTCACATGGTTTTGAGTATTTAGAAACCTTTTTTTTAAAAAAAAAAAACAACAGCCCTGAAATAAATCTGTCACAACTGAATACAGAAACCACAAAATAAATAAATAAATCGAACTGTACCTTTCTCAGTCTGAGAGTAGGACTGTTTTCCTTAAAGGACTTCTCAGTGCTTATATACTCCACTTGCGATGAGAATAACTCCTGTAAAGTTTTTTCTCTTTCAATTTGCATTTATCATGAGGAGTCAGTCTGTATCTAAGTCAGAATCATTTAAAGAATCAGTATAAATTCTTTTATTGCTTTCAGCTGAAATACAAGACTTTCTGCTCATATGCTTTAGCAATATTTTGAAGAAAACTGTAAGGATTGGCTATGGACTTTTGTCATTGTTAGCATGAAAGAAAATAAAAAGTTATGGCACAATTATGTAAAACCAATAAAACTGTAAAAACTTTATTGCCTGTAGTCTTAAACATAAAATGATATGCAGACACTCAGTATGGTTCACTGTGTAACAGTGAGAATTTAAGGCATTCTGTGGATGTATTTCCATAAGTATTTCAGGTGCAATTGGTACATTTTCAAGCAAATTGCTTTACAGCACACAGCAGTCTTTGAGAGCAAAAGCTGTATTCCCTTTGGGTGAAAATTCAAAATATGTACCCCACAGGTGCCTAATTCACTCCAGATGGTAATTCAGTTCCTCTAAAATAAAGCTCCTGCAGCACATTTTATGTGGATATATGCAGTAACCATATTTTTCATATTACAGGTCTGCTCTTATTGTTCCGAACTAATGTTTAATGTAGCCATAGCCAAAGCAGGTGTCATTCATTTTGGTAACCTAAAAGGAAATTTTGGCCTTCACCAGCTGAAAGGAAAATTATTTCTGACATAAATTTTAGGTTTTTAATTTTGCAATTTTGATGCAACCTGAACCAGCTTTGAAGTTGTCTCTGCTTTGAGTGGGTGGTTGGAGTGGATGACCTCCGAAAGTCCCTTCTGACATACATTTCTTTTGATTCTGTGCTTCCTCTGAGCCAGTCTGGTCCTGTTTTCTAGCTGATCATCCTCACATTTTGAAAGTGTGGGGTTTTTAACTGTGGAAGGTTGGAAAGTTATTCTTACTTTCTTTTTTAAAAAATATATTGCATTATTATAGTGTGAGTAGAAACATTTTTGTATAAATAGAACATGATATGAACTATAAAACTGCTCCATTCCTGCATCTTCAAAATTTCTGTAACATATCTGGCACCTAACAGCAATCACTGTGTTCCTTCTGAAAAAAAGTCATTCTCGAAGTATCTGAACCATTCTTTAATTATTTGGGATTTCTAAGTTTTGGTTTGGGTTTTTTTTTTTTAGTAAATCTCAACTTTTCCTCTTTGCATAAGGAAATGGCTTAGTAAAGTGATACTTTATTAAGTAAGCTGTACTTCAGGAAAAGCTGGAGACATTCCCGTTTATCTTTTCTGAGGACTGGCTAGTCTGTACACAAAAAGCTGTAAAACAGGAGTTCTAGCTTCTGACTTTTGCTTTGAGACATGTTTGTCTTGGCTTTAAAGAATAGTGCAGTCTCTACGTGTAATGACTGTAGCATAGCATACATTTCTGGGGTTGTGAGACTGGTTTTGTAAATCACTTAGTTATTCTGCTTTAGATGGTTGTGAAATACTTTTGTTTTTTAAGTTCAGGCAGCCTAGTGTATATCTGACAAATTATTCTTTGTCAGAACTCTAAACAAGAAGAGTTGCATCTCCCTTCATCATCCTTGGTAGTGTTCAAGGCCAAGTTGGATGGAGCTTTGAGCAACCTGGTCTAGTGGAACGTATCCCTGCCCATGGCAGGGGGGTTGGAAAAAGATGATCTTTAACATCACTTCTAACCCAAACCATTCAATGATTCTGTGATTCCTTCACATTACTGATGCGTTGAAATTTTGTATGGTTTTAAACACATCCCTGGTCATACTTTTTACAGTCCGAGCAACTGGCCTTGTGACACAGTCACGTGATATTTTCTGCCTGTGTTTCAATTTATTACTGTTTGGCAAAGGATATTGTGCTTGTGTAGTGCCAGTTTAAAGCATGCCTGTATAATTATAGTGTTACTTGTTTTTACCCCCCGTTGTAAACTTTTATGCAAAAACTGCCTCAGTAGATACTTTAAATGGCTGATGAGTAGATAGATGTAGTTCCAGGAAAGCACTGGAAATAGGGCTGAGTATGGTTAACAACCATCCTGTTGGATGCAACGATTCTGCTGCCTTTTTATATTACCATATATACCCAAATATGTGCATTGCAATTT
>JAVHNF010035641.1:0-13990 GCA_034783455.1 Micropsitta finschii
ATGTATTTGTTTAGGAACCTCTGGCAACAGAGGTTAGCTATCTGAGTCCACTCGGTTAAATGGATCCTACACACAGGTCTTCACTGACTCCATCAGTGCACTGACACATAGAGTTTTGTGTCACACCATGTGAACTTTGATCTGACTCTTCCCCAGTACACCATATTTACCCTCCACTCTGCTGACTCCTTTTCCCAGGCCACTGCAGTGGTAGCAGAGCACAGATTCAACAGGCTGGGAGGGATGGACCAGCACTTCCCTGAGAGGAAGTTTTTGGGAGAGAGAAGTTTTCACATAACTGTAGCTGGTGGATTGTTTTAGACATCAGGAAGGATTATGTGGCATTCCTCCTCTGCAACAGTAGGGAAGGACACTCTTGTCCAAGTCCTTCTTCTTCCCTTTATACACAGTTCTATGTTAGGCTTACTGTTCTGACACTGCAGCCCATTTAGCTTTGGAGAAAAAATGTCAAACCTCAAAAGCAGAAATATCTCCTCAGCCTTTTAATATTGTCATCAAAACAGCTTCTTCTCTGTTTTTTCTCCTTTAAAAATGTTAAAAAATACTCCTAATAGTGTCTCAAGTAAACACAGTTGCTCTCCCAGAAAAACAAAGTGTTTTTCAAAGTGTTCCAGCTTAACCCCTGTGCAAGACCCACTAGTCTCATGGAATCAGGCAGACTTAAAACTCTGTCAACACACTGCATGATTTCCAGTAAAATCTACAACCTGTACGCTGTAAGGAGCTTTGCAAGAAGTGCTCCTCACTTCAGCTTCCTGTCAGGTTTCTGGACCATAACTTCTCATTTAGCGTGTATAACCTACCCGGGTTTTGTACCCTTTCCACTGACAGAATCTTGAAACTCTTTTACCTTCCTTTCTACTTCCTCCATGGGCTCCATGATGTCATATGGCATGTCCTTCTTGTTGGGTACTGGGTACCGCCCAACAGACCTTCCAGTGGCTGCTTCCTTGGTCTCTTCCTGGGATGCCACCCAGGGCTGCCTCTGGAGTTTCCCTGAGGCTAGAAGAAGCAGAAATTGGGGAGAACGGAAGGAGGAAGGTTTATTTGGAGGGCCACTTACTATCTTGGCAACCTGAGGAGAGAGGACTTTTCCTCATCTACTTGTGTTTTCCTGGCAGGACTCAGGGGCACCTCTGTGAGTCGTTTAGTGCTCCATTAGCAAAGGAATCTGTGCTCTCTTGGCTGTAGCCCTAAGCTGCTGTGGGGTGGTTCACAGAAAACTCCAGAAACAAACCTGACAACAGTTTCAAGTTGACAAGCAGGTATTCTTTATTGCGGCGCCGGGAGACACTGGGGATAGCTCCTCCTAACGTGTATCACTGTACATCAGGCCATCCTTATATAGTCACATACATCCTTATATAGTCACATACATGCATATTCATGAGGCTACGCATGAATTACATAATTTTCCAGGAAGTTTCCCGCTCGCATACAAAACTGTGATGGTGGTCTTTGAGGGTCGTTTACTTCTCCCCCAGTCTTCATAACTTCTGGCCGTCTTTGAAGCACCAGCTTAATTAACATTACAGACACAGCAGTCATCCTGTCCTACTTACCAGTTAGTTTAACTACTCCTACCCTGGACATATGCTGGTCCCAGATACTCCCCAGTAGATGTTTACACCATCTTAACAGGTTCATTAACACCACAAACATAGCAATTATCCTGTCCTTCTATTTATCAGTTAGTTTAACTGTGCCCGCCCTGGACATCTGCTAGTCCCAGATACTCCCCAACCCCAGGTCCTGTCTTTCTATTCTGCTTTTCGTACACTTTTTGCACTAAGGTCCTAAGGACCTAAAACTATGTGAACTACCTTCAAGCACCGCAGTTATTTTCCATTACAAAACCATCAAACTTACTTAGAACTGATTACATTTTGTGCTTTTGTGCCTCCTTGTCTCAACAGAGAGGGTGGTCAGGCATTGGATCAGGCTGCCCAGGGCAGTGCTGGAATCACCTTCCTTGGAAGTGTTCAGACTGTGTAGATGAGGCCCTTCAGTGACATGGTTTAGTGGCAGTCTGGGCAATGCTGGGAATGGTTGGACTTGATTATCTTAAAGGTCTTTTCCAACCTAGTGGATTCTATGATTCATTTAAGCACATACATCCGCAGCACTGCATTCACAGCATGTGGGCTGAGCCTCTGCGCCATCCAAGTGCAGAAGATTCAGCTCTCTAGTGAAGTGTTGGACTTGCTCCCCATATGCCACATGACATGTGGGCACATAGTTCTGTCCACAAAAGTCCAAGCAGTAATCACCTGTGGGTTTGCTGACTTTCATAATGACATCCTGATGATCAGATGCATGGTTTTGTGTTGTCTTCTTTCCCTGAAGCTGCTGTTAATAGGGCATTTGTTTAAAATGTGCATGTATCACTAATGATGGTTTATCAGAACTTGAATGAGTGTGAAGTGCTCAGCTGGGAGTTTTTAGATACAAGCCAGACAGCAGGGACCTTGCCTATCTAACCAACCCATACCTGAAGTCAATAGGAACAAAAGGACAAATTCTGGTGTTTTCCTCCCTTTATTTATGCAATTATAAGAAATTCACTTTTTGTTCATTTTAATCATGGTTTATCCACTATATCCTTTCCCCATTACTCCTCTGTCACCTGGAAGGTGCTTTGCTGTGCTGAACTGCAGGTTTCCCCCCTCCACAGAGAATGAGGGAGGTCCTTTTCCTAGTGACACCCAAACCCTACAGGACTCTCGGTCACTCCAAGCAGAGTTCAGGTTCCCATGCCTTATATCTGTCACAAGCTATTTTTACTCTTGTAACCCACTACGGCAAATATTGTGGTTGTGGCCAGTTCTTTCCCTCTACTCCGAATCCTTCCAAGTGGAATAAAGCCACCCACGCAAAAAACATGGGCTGAACTTTCAACTACTGTGTGAGTACATGGAGGTTTTATTTTCCAGCAGTTGTGGGAGCACATATTCAGCAAAGGGGTCACATAATTCAGGTCTGTTTGCTCGGGGATTTCTAGGAAGCCCTTTGGAGCAAGCAAGGTGTTCCTGAGAGTAGTGCCAGCATGCTTTAGGAACCTCTCTAAGCATGCATCAAACCCAACAACTTTTGGACTCACGGGAAGACCTGGCTCCTGCCCTAAGTTGTAGCGAGGAGGGGGGAAAACACCACACACATTTTTTCTTCCTAAGTACCTGGTTTCCTGAGGCACTACTGTTCATTACAGAGTTTTGTATTTCTTGCTCCCGCTTCTCCTGTACTTTTTGTGCAGTCTTTACTCCACCTGCACGTGATGCAAAGAATGCTCCATATGATGCAGCCTGTGATCTGAGAATTGAAAACAAGGGGCTTTTCTGTCTGAGTTAGTTTTCTGCCAGGTCACTGAAGTGGCTTTGCATGGGATTGGATGAGAGCAGTCAGCACAGCACACTGCAGAGGACATGCCAACACATGGCCAGGGTGACTGTGACATGAAGGGCAAAGCCAAAGTGGGTTTAGTCCACGACTGGTTTAGGCTGCTTTGTCATTACAGCTGAGGATGCTGAGTCTCAGAGCCATAGCTGAGCCTTAGTTAATGGGCACAGGAATGGCAAGGCTTGGCCACGGAGCAAATTGCACTATGGCAACTGCCTGCAAAAACACAACTGCTTGTCTGAAGGGCTGAAGAAGGAGCAGGGAGTGCTCAGGAATGCAAGTGATTGAAAATGAGACAAACTTAGCTCTAGCTCATCCAGGGAAAATTTACCACTCATGGGGAGCAGCTAAATTACTTTTAGGGATTATGTTATCTGCTCACAGCTTCCTGTTCTCTTTTCCAACTGAGACATCTCAGTTAATCAGAGGGTTGAATTACTCGTGTGACCACAGTCTTAATCGCTTAATGAAGCTAACTTTTAGGATATACTCTCAATCCTTTTTGTCTGCCATGAGGATTTCTGAAGCATGCATCTTACTGATATCTAATAACTAAAAATACCAATATATTAGAAAGCTTCAGTTCAGCTATTACACTGTCGTGGTTTTTCTCCTGCTTTAGGAGAAGGCACCAATATTTCAGTATTTTATGCCCATTTGAAAATTCACTGGATGCTATCAATAGGGAAAAAAAATCACTTATATTCAGTATCTTGCTTTTCTATAGGTTATGCCTGGGTTATGATTATGAAAATGTTGTATTATAGTCTAAATTATAAGTATACAAAATGCAAAGCATATACCCAAACCATGTTGTTCTCATCTACTAGATATAAGAAAGAAAGAAAGAAAAAAGCAATGCACTTTTTAAAAACAAGGTCACAAATACTATGCTGGTATTTTGATTGTGCTAAACAAATTATAATGCAGTATTAGACTGTTAAAAATACTGTTACTATATAGGGTAAATACCATTCAGACAACATCATGGTTCTTTGAGAAAAGCAAGAATTGTGCATATATTTATTTGTAAGTAAACAAGAACAAGCTTCACAGATGCTAATTCAGTTCATATTCCTGGAATCAAGCTGTAAACAAATGCTTGTATTTTTGTTTTAGAGGGTGGATGAGATTTGGTAGCTTTCCATTGGTCTAAAAGAAGGAACATCTGTTGTGGCCATAAAAAACTTGATGATCAAGTTTAGCACATCCCACATTAGCAACATTAGGTATTTATGTTGAAATCCATATCAGACTGAACTCAGTGAAAGTTTTACTGTTAAATTCAGGGTAGCCTGGATTTCAAGCCAAAATCCAAAGCTTTAAAAACAATAGCACAGTGAGTATTAAAAACAAAAGCGGGCTGTTGCTGTGTGTAGGAGCTATATGCTGGACCTGCCTAAAATAGCAGTCCAGTCTGGTTTACAGATAGCTTTATATTAGGAAGTATGTATCCAGATATACAGTGCTACAGAAGTGCATTGTATGTTCAGAAAGAGTGATAAGGGCTTCTTTGGTCAGATTACAATATCAATATTGTCACAGAGCAGAAGAATTGTAAAGATTTCAGGAAGAGAAATGGCTTAAGTCACTGTCTTCTTTAACCATTAATGGATCGAGGATGCCACTGTCTTGTACATTTCTTATAAAGGGAAAAGAAATGCAGAATGGATGGATTCAGAAAAGCAAAAGCTTTCTCCCTATACAGATACTGTTCCCACCACTTAACAGTTAATCATAGCGTGGGCAAAATTTTGTTGTTGTTCAGAGCAGACTGAGTCAGAAAATAGAAGCTTAATGTTCCCTTTAGATTTGGTTACATCATGTGGAAAACTTGGAAGTAAATCTGAGTTTCTTCACACAGAATGTTTATTTTTGAGTACCTTTTCCATCCTTTTCCTGACACCTGTGTGTTAGCTATTTGACTTAGTGGTTAAGACCTCAACATTTGTCCCAATGCTGTGAACCTGTAACCCAAAAGGGCAAGGTAAAAGCTGTGCTTATTGCTCAGACACATGAACTGAGAAGGCAGCTGTGGCTACTTGAGACACACTGCCCCAAGTTCTTTGTACCTGCCAAAGTTGCCTGCCCCAGTTATTATGGCAGAATGAGACGTAAGTGCCTCTGAGCTGTTTCAGTGTAAAGTCCAAGAGCTTAACTCAAGCTGCCCTGACCCCCCTTGGTATTTTATGCTTTAAACACTGGGCTTTCTTCTGAAGCAGCTTAGAATTATCTGTCTTTTCAGTCTGCTGACTCCACGATGTGGGTGGCATCCTCTGGGAGAGGGGCAGTAATATTTTAAACTGACAGTTATTTTCAAAATGATCACTTCCATGCGCAATTACCCACAGAGGCTGGTACGAACTTTGCTACCTTTAGACTGGTTGAACAAAACAGTGCTTTTCTGTCTGGTGCAGTTTTTCGTCTGTGCTCTGAAAGCTGCAAGAATTCAATGAGGGCTCAGTTGTATTTTTGCCTTAATTTTTTAAAAAAATTATAACAAAAACCATCAGCTCCAAGAAAAGATTGAAAATTGCCTGATTTAAGCATTGCCAATTAGGGCAAGTAGCTGTTTAAAAGACAGGGCTAGATAAACTCGCATTTCTTTCTTCGATTTGGCTCTCTGAAGAGTTATATAAAACTTACCAGTTATTATGGGCCTCCTTGAAGTTTGTACAGCAGAATGTAAACAGAGAATTAAGTCGCTGGTGTTACTGATATCCAAAATTCTTAACACGCAAAACCTACTGACTGCTTGCTCTCTCTTTGATACTCAGACTTCTTCAGATGAAAGAAAACATCAAGTATAGGACATCATATCTTGGAGAAAGATGCCTTGAACCCCTCCCATTCCTCTAATACAGAAATCCTGGCTCAACTATGCCTTTTATTTCTACACCATTAAATTTACATGTGTATTTTAATCTCTAATATGGTCATGCATTTCACATTATACTATAGGTCAATTATTATATTTGTATCATTTCTTTAGTAGTAGCATCATTATGGTCATAATGTTATCTCAGCTTGAAAAGATGCATGCTGAAAATGGCCTGATCACATAGATGTCCCATCAAGACACTTGATGCTAAACCAGCTCCATTACTGACACTATGAGCCTTTTTTTTGTTATATTTATTTAATTGTTGTATTATTTGTTATATTATATTTGGTTGTGTCTTATATGTCTAGTTCCTTCCTCTCTCTAAAAGGCAGATTTTGCTCACTTAAAGTCAGATAAATTCAGCAATTGATTTCATAGCATGACTTCTTAACAAGGCAATAAACACAAATAGCCCAGAGTGAAAGGAAAAAGCGATCATAAGATGCAAACAGCTTAAGTCTCTATTGATGCCAGCTCCTCTTTACAGCCTGAGCAATAAGCTAACTCACCTTTGGGAAGGACAGGAGCATGCACATGAACAGTTATGGCTGGCTTTCCTGCTGTGCATTTGCTGGCTCATTCATAGACCACTTGTGCTGTGGGCAGCACAGAAAACAAAGGCACAGAAAACAGGCAGGTGTACGCTGCTCAAAAACTGCAGGCTCTTTGCCCATCATTGCTAACTTCCCCCACACACACACCTGTAAAAGGGAGTTAATAGATCTCTATGGTCATGAGACCAAGTGTTACCCCTGTTAAATCTTTAAAGAGCTAAAGAGAAAGTAAAAAAATGTAACACAAATCTCTATGCATTTAACTGCTCCTCTCCTCTGCCAGTTTTAAAAGTGGTTGATAATATTTTCAGTATTTATGACAATGCAAATATAAGTGAAAAATAAAAACTAGACTGTGATAATGAAAAAAACAAACTGATCTTTCCTGATGTTCAAATGCCCCTTTACTAACGTATGTATGCCACTAGTTATATACAATGGCATCCTACGCTGTTACAAATAAAGTTTAATTCTGCTATTCATTCAAACAGAACCACAGTCAGGCCCCACCTCTTTTATTCCCTTGGAGGAAGAAAGCATTTTGCAGCTCTTACAGATCTTTATTTTGAATCCATTGAGTCTGTGAAGTATAAGAGCTCTTTGTTCATAGACGGTATCTATCTGTGGGTTAAACAGAAAGAAGATGACCACTCAATTCAAACAATTCAATATTACATTTTCTATTGTCAGATTTCAATTTAACTATAGATGGAGATTTTCATCTCAATAAAAACATGTGAAAGCCTCTAGTTTGTTCCATATGAGTACACTATTTTGCAGATAGACAGCAAAATTGTTATGTATTTACAATCCACAAGAATCTTAAACGGATTACTTCTGTTAGGCCTTACAAATTACTATTAAGTACTTTGTCATGGATTTAGTAGTACTGAGGAGCTATTGAGACAGTAAACCAGCAGCTTGCTGTGTCTAATTGCAAATCTCTTTACCCTCAAAGCTTTTTTGTTATTAATTTTTTTAAAATCTGGAATATGATATATTGCATAATCATAAATACACTTGTATTAAGTGTTGACATTTTCCATAATACCCAGGGAAATTACATTAAAAAGAGTCATTATTTTTGCTCCCATTACTGAGCAGATGTGTACCAATCATGCAAATACAAACACAACAAGACTTACGGGTATTCATTAATAATGATTATTTGCCTGGGATATTAATTTCAAAATCAACATTTGCAAACCCATGTTTTATCTATTCACAGTGGGAATATACAAAGCAGTAACACGCTGGCAATAGCCATTATAACACACAATGATTTTTTAGTCTCTATTTAACTTATGTGGTATCATACCCTTAAGTAAACTCAGAGTATATTTGCATTAACCACATGTACTCCTGGGTTTCCTGATGACAAGAAGAGGCTTACGAGTATAGTGAATTTGCAGATTTGTTTGAGTTTATATCAGAACAGAGTAATCACTGTGAAATGGAACCAGCATGGGTTTTTGTTTTTTTAAATCTAAGGAAACCAGGACATCCAGTATATCTAGAAACCTGTGAACAACTACTGAAAACCACAAACAGCTGCGGTCAAACTGTATTACTGAACAAGCTGGTCCAATCCATTTTGGTTTCAACTAATGGTTAAAATAATTTTGAGGTGAAGTCATGCATTGCACAGTGACATGTGGCAAACCTGGGTAATGTGTTCTAGTTGTTTCTAGTCCAAGAGAGCTTGATCTTTAGTTACCCTAGCCTGTTTGTTGCTGCCTAGAGTTAAGCTACTTTGGTTTTAAGCGCATCATAGAGACCCTGAGTTGCAATTTGTTCAAGTGCCTCATAACCTTATTACCTTCTCTTAGTTTATTTTAAATCTCAGGTTTGGTCTGTGCAGTTACACTTTCTAGAGATTTGACTCTCCTTCTACCGTTACAAATCTTTTCATGAAACATGAGACAGAAGTGGCTCAACATTAGCAGCTGGAAGATGGTTATACCTCAAACAGCATCCTGTTAGTAGCAAGGTGGCCAGGGCCAGTTCCTGTAATTAACAAGTGCATCTCCTACATTCTCACGCACAATGTTCATGCACCAACAGATACTTGTGTGCTCTATAGTATGTTTTATGTATGCTATGTATCACATGTGACCTCCCTTCTCCTTAGCACGCTGCTTACTCTATCACATACCAAAAGGCACTTGTTAGGACTTGTGTGTGATGCCAGGAGATGTATCCCTTATTCACCCATGTGGAGATGCACCTTTCCAGAAATCTACCTGTGAATGTTATCACTTGAAGTCAAGAGCACTATTAGAAGAATATCATAAAAATCATCCTTGCATTGTGTGGGTAATCCACACTGAACAGGCATGTCGGAAAGAGCTGAAGGCGCTGTGCAAGGAAGTTAGACAACTGTGGACATGAAATGCTCCTTATGCTCACATTAGAGACCAAGAGAAGCAAATTTAGCCAGAGACTGACAAGACCCATGATATACCTGTCCAGGACTGATCATTCACTGACCCTTACCTTTCAACAAGGCTGCTAGAGAAGCAGTAGGCAGACAAACATGATCACCTATTTGCTGAACACAGTGTTGCCCAGGATTCACCATCAGTGAAAACATTGCACCCTTCTTGTTGCATTCCCTCCCCACTCAGTTATGCTCACATCTTGTATATGACTCCAAGACCTGCACTCAGTTGCTAAAAACATTACCTGATTGAATGAGCTCTGGTGATTAGTAGTCTCACTACACGAAGCACCTAGGCAGAGCAAAAGTGCATTAAAAATATATGTTAAACTGCAGGATACTATAGGGAATCTGGAAAATTCCGTGGCTTTTAAGTGTGAACAGATGGCACAGAGTGACCTACTTTGGGATAAATAAAGACAGAAAGAGAGGCTAAAGTTGCTGTGGTGAGGATTGCCTGTGCTGGTACAGGGAAGCCGCAGTGGCTATGGGGCTGACAATGGGGAGTCTGGAGGCTGCCAGCTGACTTCACAGCCCAGGCATCATTAGTATGTGCTGGCTGTTCTGTAGCCTACTCTATATGTGCCGGTAATATTAATCTGGGTTCCCTAGCAGCAGGTGCCTCTCTAGTATGATTACTTTGCAAATTGGCAGAAAGTCCAAGGTTTGAGTGACTTGAAAGAGCAAAATGAAATCTTCAACCCAAGCAATATCTTTGCTGGAGTCAGGCTGGGTATTGATTGTACAGTATCACTTTTTACTTTTAATAGATGCTTAAGAAAAAATGACTTCATTCTCCAAAGAGAAAAAAAAAAACAACAGTCCAGTACTTTTGATCAGCATCACAGACATAAAAGTAATTGTCAGATTTTTCCACTCTCCTCTTACAGTTGCTGTAAGGTATACACCTTGTATTAGTACTACTGCCAGTTTCGATGGGGAAAATCTCTAAAATGTGTTATTCCTATAACATCAAGCATCCTCACTCTCCTCACCAGCTGTTTTGTGAATTCCACCTATTTTCACTATCCTATCTGGCCTTTTTCAGAGCTTTCCTTAAACAAAGAGCACATAAACCCTTCCAAAAGTATGAAGGAAAATTAAACTTGGATAAAATGTGATACTATGAGACACACTGTATGGATAGGTCAGGGACTTTACTGAGCTGTGCTTGTTGTGTAACATGGTTGTGAAACTCAGTACCAGCATGTATCCACTTGATTTTATGGACAGGTAATGCAAAACTACTGTTTCCACCTGGCAAGCAAAATGAGTTATCTGAAGCCTGCTGAGCATCCTGTTTGTGAAACAATATAACAAATCAGTTATCCAGTATAGATCACTTGCTTTTTCTCATCTGTCCAAATTCTTACAGTCTAAATCCATATAAACATCCAGTTCAATTATGAGTACAGAGTATGTGCTTGGCTGTCTGTGTGTAATATAAGCATATGCTTTCCCATCAATCTGGGACAAATCCTCCCAAGGGATAGTACGCTAAATATCAACTTGTTTTGAGATGGCAGTTGCAGAATTAAAACACTTCACACAAGATCCGTTGTGATTTTGTTAAATCCTCCTGCTCATTCTTGAACATTTTATATCTTTCAGACCTTTTAACTCAACATGCAGAAAACAGGGACAGGTTGATGTCAAAGCTTTCCCAAACCGTTAGCATTATGGAGCTATATTTAGACTCTCTGACAGGGAAAATCCTGTATGATAAGAAGATGTTAAAGGCACTCAGTCATCCAAGCCTCTGGCAGGCTCCATTTCAGATGATCAAGACCAGCCTTAAGTAACTTGTAGCTGACTCTGCTGTGAATAAGAGGATGGCCTGGATGACTCCTGAGGTCCCTTCCAGCCTGAACTACCTCATGGTCAGTATCCAGTCAGGTCTTAGACCTTATAGGGACATTTTTCTGAAACTCACTACATATGGTGTGCATTTTTCACACTTGCTTCCTCTTGGAAATGCCTCTCTGAGCCCTTTCAATGCTCTCCCATGGGCACTGCAGAAGCCTGTCTGTCTGGACAGCAGACCCACACTCTGTGAAGTGGCCAGGGCAGGAAACCTGTCTGGACATGAGGTAGAGATCCCAGAGTAAGGGGGAATTTATCTCATTCAGCATTGTAAGGGATTAAATCATTAACAAAGTTTTATTTAGCTTTATGGCTAAGATGGCTCCAGATTTTCATCTGTTGCCTATACATCTATCTCTTTTGCTTTTATCTCCTGCAGGTTCTGTGCTTACACAGGAATATTCTATTTGCATGCAGGATGTAAAAAATGTTTTGAACAAAGGCCTTGATTCGCAAAAATATATTGGTACCTCATTTACTCTGGAAAGAAATTAGGGGCAATGCAGTCTCTGAATTATGTCTTCATTATATTATAACTGTATTTTGAAAGTATGTTGCATTAGAAGGCAGACATCTATACATTGGGAAAGAATTTGTCACAGTAGCAGGTTTTATACTTAACCTCACCTCAGTTTTGACCAAATGGATAATTATTTCTGGGGGGAAATAAGGAGCATTGGACTCTTCTTCACTTAAAAGTATTAAGGAAATTTTGGTGACTGTTGAGGGTGAGGTTAGACAGAGGTGTCTATATTTTAGACGCACAATTTATGGCGTATTCTACACTGTGTATCCCATGATAAAAACACAGGGTGGAGAGCAACAATATACAGTTTTACTCCTAGTTACTGCCATTTCCTCTGAAGTTCATAAGTTCACAGTAGGAATCATATTCTTCTGTAGTTTTAAAGCCCCAGGGACACAGTAATTAATATGTCATAAGTCTGTGTTTTACACTATCTGCCAAAAGTGCACTGGATGTTTTCTTTTAGAAACAGAGGTTTCCTGACTAATCCTTTTGTCTTAATCTTCCATCTGCTTTTTTGGTAAAACACAAGATGAAGAAACCCCAAAACATCAACTGTTTTCATTTCTTCTATTTTTTTTTTTTGATTGCTGTCTTTTCAGTGTTCTAATCCAACAGTACAACAATAATCCAACAATATTTTCTCCTACTAAATTACAGTCTGATGTTCACTTAAAATAAGTGTATTACACTGAACACAAATACAGACTCAACCTGCTGCTGGCTGTACTTGCCATCCGCAGAGCCTTTCCCCCAAAACTGCCTGGTAACATCCCATAGATTATTCTGACTCACCAGGATCTCACAAAGCCTCTGCCTAACACAAGTATTAGCAACAACGAGTATTAGCAGTGGACGTCAACTCAATGAAGCAGCAAAGTAAAGCAGATAGAAAATTTTTAAGGGTGGTTCTGTCTGCATGTGAACTAATGAAAAATAAATATAGGGAAGGATTCATTTAATCAGTTTACATAACTCACTTAAACGTAACTTGCATTAGGACCTCACCAGGAATTGCTCTGTGATTATACCCTCCAGGACCCTTATATAATCAGGGGTTCTGGGAAAGGCTGTAATGAGGAGTGATGCTCCCAAAACGGATCCTTTGTGTGCCACCCCTGCGAAATGCCAAAGCAAGCCACTAGAGGGAACTCAGCCTATGCCCTACGAGGCCCTGGCACTGGATTTTCCCTGCTACTCACTCACTTGGACCTTTAAGTTATATGCATGTGAGTACTTAAAGCTATATGCACAGGCTTTAAAGAAACCTGCCACAGTATCTCCATCTGTTAAAGCAAATGTACCAGTGTTCTTCTATATCGCACACGCACACGATGCATTTCATCTTTTATATTACTGGTAATGTAGTTAACTTTTTCTCTTAATTATTTTCTTTCCTCATAATTTCTTTGTCTGTGTGGTGTCAACACTCTCTGGAAGTGAACCAAAAAATGACCTCATTTGTAGGTAAATCACCTAAATCACCTAATGTGCTTCTAGTTACTAGTGGGTGCGTAGCACGCACTCCTTGCATTTCTGGAAAGAAAGGGACTTTGGAGTAGGAAATTGAAGAAGGGTGGAGACTTCCTAGAGATCCTTAGAAGGTGAGGTCAAGGAAGCTGGATGGAGCTGAGGAAGACAATATCGAGAAAGATTTCTAAGTGAGCAAAGAGTTCCTTCTTTTGGTCGTCATGTATTAGTTTTCTGCTCCTTCACCTAGTTTAGTATCTTACGTCTGTGCAGAGGGAAAGCACCATCCTTCACAGTCCTCAGGGCTCAGCCCACACAGCCATCTCAGTAATGTTAAATGTAAGTGAAGCTCTTCCTAAGAAAAATGTGACTAAGCTGGCATTTGGATGAAGACTGCAAGATTCGATTAAAATTACTTTTACCCTTCCCCCACATTTTCACATTGAGTCATCACAGGATTTGAAAAGTAGGGCATGTTTGTGTTAAAAATGGTATAAAAATGCAACAGTTTGGAAGAGAGCAAGTAATAGCAAGCTATAATAGCAATACAGGTTCACTCTTCAGTGTTGCCACAGGGGGAAGGAATAAAAACAGGCTGTCTTGCCTGTACACAAGTTTCTGTTTATCTCAGGGATATTTAGGTGTGGAGGTTGCCTTCCCACTGCGTGCTACTTTTGGGGCAGTAGAGGGAAAAAACCCTTTTGTTGGAAAGCTGCTTTTTCTGGATGCTCTGAAATACACCGAGATGTTGCCATCAATTCTGGCACATTTCACAGGATTACAGAGGATGGTGACTATGTGATCCAGAAGGGGGGGGGGGTGTCATCAGAAATTGG
>JAVHNF010035647.1:0-18961 GCA_034783455.1 Micropsitta finschii
AGGTCCTTTCTGACCCTAACTATTCTATGATTCTAATTTCAGTTCCTAAATCCAAGCTTGAATTCTGCTGATGTGATACCTGCTTGTGTTTCGTGTTTACCAGCCTAGAGCTTCCTTCCCTCTCTTTTTTTTTTTTTTTTCATTTAAAATAATTTTTAAAATAGTAGGCATTAATAATAGATTTCTGCTTGCAGCCTCCAGTGTTGGTAACTATGGGAGGGATGTCTTCTACTCTTCCTCACAAACAGGATGGGACCTGTAAGCCTAAGGAAAACACTTCTGTGGTTTCCTCTAAATACTGAGCACCACTGGACTTGGGCCCTGAGCAAAACAAGGATAAGGGTAAAGAAAATATGGAAAATACAGAAAAGGACTGAAGAAAGTATACTTCTGATGAAATAGCTGGAAAGGCAAAAGAATACAATGTGAGAAAGGTCAAATTTTTGCATGTTTAAACATGCAACATGTGAAAACTAAATTAATAGGAAAAGCATAGGAAACAAAGAACTTCCTACTTTCACAGAAGCCAGTAAGAATAAAAAGCAAGTATGTTTAATTCAAGCACAGAGAAGAACGGCAACAAGCTATTGCATAATTCCTGTGTTTAAAAAAGAGTAAATTTTTATTATTTAGTGACTTCTCCCTTCCTTTCTGTTTTGTTATTAAAATCGCTCTCTTTCAGAGAGTAATGTTCGTTTGTTTAACATAGCAAGAATGCATCTGCAATTACTGTTTGTGGTTTTTTTGCTCCATGAAGTGCAATTAAATCCTATTAAACAAGTTTACAAGATAGCACACAGAATAACAAATTAGGAACCTCTATTTCATTGCTTTCCAAACTTAAAAACAAACTCACTGAACTGAAGGCTTTATGTTTTCAAATTCTAAGTAGACCATTTCTTAGTTCCAGAATTCCTGGAAAACAGTGAGAGTAACTGAGAAAAAAACCTAGGAACAGCAAAACCTCAATAAATAGCAACTGTAACTTAATTAAAATTTACCTAATTTCATACTCGGCTGCAGGAAACACCTGCAATTGTAGCAGAGGTTTTGGTCCCTTATTCAACTGTCAGACTGAAATAATTCATTAATATTCTGTATGTTCATATGCATATTTTGCTGGACAGGGAGAATCATCCACTCATTTTTCAAAAGCTTTAAATTATGCTGTTCTACAGTAATAATAATAATAATAATAATAATAATAATAATAATAATAATAAAGCCTCAGTCTTCAGAAAGAATGAAAATGTAAGGCCCTGACTGTGACGGGCCAGAAGGACAACTACATGCCTGTAGTTCTGGAGAACTACAGGCATGTCAGTCTGACCTTGGTGCCAGGGAATATTATGGAGCAGATCATCCCATCACACAGCACACACAGGAAAACCAGGTGATCAGGCCCAGCTTTATAAACCCAGAATGGGTTTATAGAAGTCAGGTCCTGCTTGACTAACCTGATCTCCTTCTGTGACAGGGTGACCTGCTTAGTGGAACAGGGAAAAGCTGTAGATGTTGTCTACTTAGACCTTAATAAAGCCTTTGATGCTGTTGCCCACAGCATTCTCCTGGAGAAACTGGCTGCCCATGGCTTGGATTCGTATACAATTTGCTGGGTAAAAACCTGGCTGAATGGCCAGGCCCAAAGAGTGGTGGTCAGTGGAGTTGAATCCAGTTAGTGGGCAGTTCCCCGGTGCTCAGTATTGGGGCCAGCTCTTTTTAATATCTTTACTGATGATCTGAATGAGGGGATCAACTGCACCCTCAATAAATTTGCAGACAAGGAGTGTTGATCTGCTTGAGAGTAGGAAGGCTCTACAGGGGTATCTGAACAGGCTGGATTGGTGGGCCAAGGCCAGTTGAAAACGGTTCAACAAAGCCAAGTGCAAGGTCTTGCACTTGTGTCATAACAGCCCCATGCAACACTACAGGCTTGGGGAAGAGTGGCTGGAAAGCTGCTTGGCAGAAAAGGACACAGGCAGACAGCTGAATGAGCCAGCTTGTGCCTAGGCAGCCAAGAAGGCCAAGAGCATCCTGGCCTGTACCAGCACTAGTTTGGCCAGCAGGGCCAGGCAGTGATCATCCCCCTGTACTCAGGACTGGTGAGGCCGCACCTTGAATCCTGGTTTCAGTTCTGGGCCCCTTACTACAAGAGAGACATTGAGGTACTGGCTTCTGTTCAAAGAAGGCTCTTTTCCAACCTAAACAATTCCATGATTCTATGAAAAATCTCCCAGATAAGGGTGATTGTGTAAGCAGAGAATGAGACCTACAAGCAGTGGAGGGAAAGGGAACATGAGGAAAATAGCATTACAAGAAAAAGAACAGAAACATCAAGAGACTGGACGCTGACATTGTACTGAAGATTGCAGCTAACTCAGCAAGCAAGATACTACACTGACAGAAGAAAGCATGGAAGAGAAAGGATTTATATTCATACCAACACTAGGCAGAGGCAGAAGATACAAACAATGGGAGACCATTCTGAACAAGAACTGAAAACCTGTCATCTGACTGGATCTACAAATAAGAATAGCACATCAATGTATATAGGATATGTAGTTAGGTTTTAAAATGATCCTAAAAAATCTTGCACTTAAAAGATATGGCTATAGACAAACGAATGTCAGTGAGTAAAAACTGAGAAAGAAAACAGATTCAATACTGCACCGTGCAGCAATTGAGAAGAAACAAAAGGAAAGGAAAGGAAATTAATGTGGTTAATGAGAAACAAGTAAAATGTTTGTGTACTAGTATTTAGGCCATGGACCAGAAAAGAAAAAGTGGAATTTTAATTGCTGGTGCAAAATGTGAAGCAATACGTTGTAGGCATAACAGAAAATGCAATCAGGACTAGAACATGACTGTGTTTGGGAAAGGTTAAATCAAAAGTAAAAATGATGGACAAGAACTAAACATGAATAATGTTAATGGCAATATGATAAGAAGGAGCAGCATAGATAATACAAAATACATTTAAGAGAAAGACACCTACAATAGACTTTCAGTTCCTATGCAGCAGATTTCTTCCATTTTTGCCCAAAGAAATTTTTACCTGACACTCAAAAGACACAATTCCTAGTAGAAAACAAGATTTTAGATTATGGGATACAGACACCAGAACAAATGGACCTTGTAACTGCAAGGTCCACTTAATTCTGGATATGTGATCCTATGTATTTCTTTACCAAACACTGGTTAAACAAGAGGGTCTGTGAGTATTCTTAGGATTGACTTTGGGAGTAGCAAAAATACCTGGAATACAATTGGATTGAAAAATTAATCATGAGTTATGAGAGTATTATTTGCTCTTGTTTAAACTAAAGACAGAGATAAGCAAAATACCTGTAATAAAAGTTCAGGACTTCAGAGGGGAAAGTTTCATAAACTAAAAGAAAACAGATTAATAAATAATTACCTGGCCTGAGGAGGTACCAAATAGGAAGAACTATCTGAGCTTGAGAAGCACTGCTGTAAAATGAAACTGAAAAAGCAAGGTCATGAACAAAATAACTGAAAGCAAAATTTCTGCTATAAACTGGAAATTCATCAGCTAGAAATGTCAAGGAAGACAAACTCATAAAATCACAGTCACCCTGATATCATCATAAAAGGCAAAGACACAGCAAAAGCGTATCAGATGTGCTTCATCTAGACAAAGATCACTGCCCTATGAAGCAAGAGCTCAACTGGAGCACCGAGTAAAGGTTTTCATTATTCATACTGAAGGAAACTGGTCTCAGACTGGTGCAGAGCAGGGTTACTGGGGTGGTCAAGAGAACAGACAAGCTTTCCCTAGAGAAGAGAACCTGAGGAGCTTAGCTCACTTATCTTTGGGAGACGTAGGCTGAGTGGGCTACAAGATTAGTTTCTATAAATATATTGCAGAGGATGTAAAAGAGCTATTTAAGCAAAATGACAATGTTAACTCAAGAACAAGTGGATATAAACAGGCCACAATGAAATTCAGGCTGAAGTTGGAAGAAGGCTTCTAGCCCGACCGCATTGAGGTTTTGGACCATATTCTTAATGACAGTAGTGAAGACAAAGAACTTGACGGGATTTTGATCACTTTGCAAATGGCATAGCAGGAGGAGGTTGCCTGGAACAGTAAGCGAACGAAAGCAAGGTTCAGAAAATCTTTTCCATTCCTAATTTAAATAAAAATTTGTTCACTGAATCTTGGCAGAAGTTATTCAATGCTGTCTTTTAATGGCTGTCTTTGCTACTTCATGAAATGTACTTAAAAGGACTGTTAAAAGGAAAACCTTTCTGTTGAAAGACAGCATGGTGGTTTTATGATGTACAAACAATAAGTATCCTGGAATCCTAGCCAGCACACTGAAAGCCATTAAAATAAGTTGCAGCAAATTCATTATGAACAGTGATAACTATAAAAATGAGGAATTATGGAAACATCTTAAAGTTCATGCATCCTGGAGTTATGTATTTTGGTAAAGTTGCCCAAATCCAATTTCAGATTCCAAGTAGAAAATTCAATGCAAATAATCTGATACCTTTTCTTCATGCCCACTAGAATATAATGTTCAGACATGTACAACTGTGTTGCAAAAGAATTTAGCTTCTTTTTTTTAACAGATTCATCTCTATGCCACCTGCTCTCCAAAGAGAAGTAAGACCCTGTATTTCCAAGGAAGGAAACAAGAACAATAGGGAAAAAAGATATTTAGAGCTAATATAGGGTTGCCATCTTTCAGGGATTTAAAGAATTATTTTACCAGGTTTTCTAGAAAACATACACACTGATTGTTTTAAAATACTACCTCAAGTAATTTTCTACAGAGGAAACAGCAATTTCTCTCTTCTTTTGTGAATATGGAAGAACTCAGAAGTGAGCTAGTAGAAGACTTTAATCTCAGAAGTTAAATTCCTGCATGTTTTAAAGAAAATAGGTACCAGACATTAAAACACTCGTGCGTTAAGATGGACCAGTTCTGTCAGCTCTGAAGTATCCCTGAGAAACAGCCTTGAAAGCTTTCAAGTTAGTTTGTTTAATTGATGATAGGAAAAACCATCTGTGGTTAGGACAGTGAACCAGGACTGGAACTGTAGTTCATGCATCTGCCATAAACTTTAGGGAAACCATTCATTTTGCTGCTTAATCTGTTAGCTGTAAAATAATCATCTTTTTTTTTCCTTGCCCTATGTATTCAGGCCTCCATACCTGGAGATGGTGACTGCCGAGAACAATGGGGCTGGTTCTCATTTCATGTTTCTCGTGTTACTGCAACCAGATAGTCGATCACACTATGGGGATCAAAGTTGGCTCTGCTGGCTTATTCCCACTGTGCCAGTGTCTAGCGACTGACCCAGTTGTGCTTTTACAAGTAAAATCATGCAATGACCTGGAATCCAACCATGTCAGAAGTCAACACATCAGGCATATCAGGTACATAGCACCCTGAAAGATAAAAGCTCTGGACTGTAAATTAATTATATGTGAATGAAAGGCTATGCAATTATAATGCACTTCACACAGTCAGTCACAAACCCTCATATTAATAACCCCTAGTCTTCAAGTTCAAAGGTCAATTTCAGTCATACTGTTAACATTAAAGTAAAAATGTACATTTTAACTTCATCTTTAATATCTTTTCACAGAATGTATTCTGAGGAGTCTCTCAAAAAATGCTAGTTCTATTCAACTTCAGTACCTCCCAACAACATTACAAAAGAAACAGTTTAAAACCCAAGGATCTCAGGGTGAGCAGAAAACCCCGCTGCATGTCTGAAGAATTTTTTATGAAAACAAGGATTAGCACATTTGCATGAAAGTTGACTGGTTTCAATACATATTTTGTAATGGGAGGCCTTTCTTAATTTCTTTGCTGATTATTATTATTATTACAACCTATAGGGCAATACAGAAACCCATTCTACCTCCTGTGAATTAAACACCTACAAACTTTCATCTTCATTTAGAAAAACTCCAGCAGCTATGAATTAATAAGCACTACTTAATACGATGCAGGGCAAATTCTATCTGTCTGGTATGCAGAGAGCACAGTTTTATTATCTTCCTTCTGACTGCCAAGAAATTCAGTGAAGAGATGAAGCAGCAGAGTAGATGGAGCAGCTCTTTCAATAGATCTGGAAGACAGCCCACATTAAGCAACTTCCACATCATAGCACATGGAATTTCACGTTACTGCTGGACAACTACACAAACAGTGCAAGTTAATCCTACGCAGAAAAGAAATAATCAATGTGGAAAGTTGTGCCAGCCAGAAGGCAGCCACTTGTAGTAACACTGCTGGGGACTATTTTATACAGAGGAGACAGAGACATTGCCCTTCCACACATGAAGCTGTTTTGTCTTACATAGCACACCAACAAAAGGAAATACTTCAATCTTTGTGTGAGGCTTTATGTAAGTAACACCAAACGGACACCATCGGGCAGTCAGATGGCATTCTTTATCAGAAGCATTTGTCAGACTAGAACATTCTCACTGTGTAACTTTAGAGAGCAAAAAGGCTCACTTTTGTCTCTAGGAATAACCACTGTGAATAGATAGGAGGCCAATGGAGAAAGGGTCTTCTTACATACACCACTTTGTAGAATTGGAACTTGCCTTTGTGCTTGAAGATAGATGTTCTTCGTATTGGCCATCACAGGCTACATCCTCATTGAGAGTATACTGCTCGCTCTCCTTCAAGCCAACCATGTTTGGGGAACAGAAGTGCATCAAATGCAACAAAATGTGAAAGCAGGTCATCTCCAGGCACAAACTCAAACAAACTCAAATCGTTCTCATATTAAGGGAGAGAAAAATCCATTAAGGGCTATACAACACCATGAAACAAATTGCAGCTGATGAAGCCTCCAAGCCCCAGCCTGCAGGAAAAGCATGCCAGGCAGCTACTGCTACAGGCAGGTCCTGTTTTTGCAGCTTTCCCTCAGCCACTGGGCTGGTGATGTTAATCAGAAACAGGCTGCTGAGGCAGATGGACACGTGGCTTCATATGGCCATCCTTAGATTATTTTTACATTATTTTTTCTCAAAGTCTGTTATTGAAAAAAAAACCAACAACAACAAAAAAAAAAACCCCAGAAACAGACACAAGATGCTGTTTTAAAGGGTTAACACACGGATTAGAAGAAATCAGTGGTACTTTGTACAACACTGCCAACCCCGGGCAGCTTACTCATCAGGATGACAAAAGAAATGAAAAATCTGGAAATAGCAGGGATGGAAGAGGAAGTTTGTTTTGCAAATTTCTGACTGACCAATTGGTTTTCCAAAGTTTGTTTCCATAATTGGTAGGGCAACATTTTGACATTATCAAGAATTCTTTGCAAGATTCAAGTACCTTTGCAAAAGGAAAATGAAGCAAGAAGCTCTAAAATTGCTACAAATCTGAGCAGCACAGTATTCAACATGTTAATACCCTCTAAAGCCAGAACTTGCTCTTTTTTCCCTCCCAGCACTCCTCAATGCTAGTTGATCTAAAGCACACTGCAAATGAAAACTCAACTTGCTGATTAAATGGATGCAGTGCTCTCCCTCCTACATAAACCTCAGGAACGGTGGTTTGGGAAGAAAGTCAGGACAGTGCTTTATCTACCACAGCATGAGACATGTCTCCCTCTGCTTGTATGCGAGTAACAGCTGCCCCTGAAAAAGATTACCAAGATATTTCCTTGATCTTGGGAAATCTCTGGAGCCCCACGACATCCTACTCTGGCGCTTATGCCAAGAACTACCTATTTCACAGCCACAAGCCTAAGCCATGAGCGTGATTCTAGGGGAGCTGCACCTGCCCTGTCTTGGCAACATGAATCTCAATGACACACATAGAACTGTTTGCTAAATCTTCTTTCTCAAACTGTATGGCACCAGGGGTGGGGCTAGGACCAAGAACAGATGATGCAGAGCAACGCTCTTCTGCCAAATCTCTGCTCCCGCTACATGAATTTGAGATCCTTTTGGCCTACTCATGGACTAGAGTATACAGCTCAGCCATTTATATTCTCCCCGCCTTTACACAGTAATGAAAAAATCAATGACTGGAGGGAAAGGATCACTCTATCAGGATGTTCTGTACTACAACAAGAACAAAATTCCTGAAAATCTCCTCCCCTGCCAGGCAAGCTACAGACAAAGACAGAAGAGCCTGCTGCTTATAAAGCATGCTATTAATTTTTGCTTTTCCCTTCTTCTTGCAGGCAAAACAGTCTCGATTCCAAGAATTTACTCAATTCACTTTATTGACAATTAACATAAAGTGTTAATTATTGATTCAGACAGAGGGGGGAGGGCAGACCAGACATGAACCTCTCCCTCTTCCTAGCCTCAATTTCCCTTGTTTTCCCCATGTGCCATACTCAGTCTGTGGGAGGACAGGCAGCTGGGGTCAGACAGCTGCTCCTGCTGTGCCTCCCTTATTCCTTCATCCTCCACGCATCCTGTTCCCCCCTGCCCCTCTGAGGATGAGCAGTGGGTCCCAGCCATGTCCCCAGTGATGGTCCCCTTCAGATGTCTCCTCCTGCTCACTGTCAGCGGCTACTTGTGCCCCAGCACATGCGGGCCAGGCGGCAGGGGCTGCGTAGAGATCAACAGCAGGCACCTCACCTCAGCCCAATCCCTGCAGCCTACTCCCCAGACCTGCACCACCAGCAAAACCCCAGCAGACAGGGCTGTTGCAACTTTGGGAATCACACTGCGAACCCTTTTCTTCTGAACCAGAAAAATGAGGAAAAGAAAGAGCGAGAGGCCAAAACATGCATTGCCCAGGCATCTTCTAATGTTGCAGCAGCAGGGCTGTGAACAAGCACGCAGCTGACATCAGCCAGGCTGGGTTTTTGCAAGCAGCTCGTTCTGGTGTTTTCCTGCAGACAAAATCGGTTCTAGCTGCAAAATCCAGTTGTCCAGGTGGGTGTCTCTTGTTTGTGGGGAGGGAAGGGGTGTTTGAAGCATGGGGAAAATGCACTGGCAGGGTTTGGGAAGGGGCTGGCGATGCATCTGCCAGGGTTGCAGCTGGCATGACCACACCAGCAAGAGCGTGAATTTTGTGCCAGAAAAACTTTCAGGGTAATGCTCCAAAAGTAATAGCTATAAATATTTATCTTTTATGCTTAAAACCCCTGGCTGCACAGAACTGTGAGATGCTGGTGCATGCACTGGAGAGACAGGAGGGGAGGAGAGTCAAGGCCCTGAAGGTTGCCTGCTAAGCTCCTTGTAAGGTAAATTTTCTGTAGCCTGTTCGCAAGAAATTATCCGCCTTAGAGAGAAGCACGCATTGGCGTGTTTTGTTTTCTCAGAGAAGTGTGGAATTTGAAGCCAGGTCCTTTGGCTTATCTGTTGTAAACCATGACTGCTTCTCAGCGCCACACCACTCAGTATTTCCTAGAGAAGGGATTCTGAGAAAAAAGAAAGAGCCCCAGTTCCCTAGAAGCATTAAATTAACACAAGGGATCTGTAAACGAAACAGCAGAGGTTTGAAAGCCTTACCCTTTACTGTTTCCTGCTTTCTTGGAAAAATCTCAGTATTAAAACAGATTGGATTACATTACAGGACTAGTTGCCGCTGAAGAATTTTATTTTGGGTTATAAAACACAATGTTTGCTGTTTTTCTAATTCAATTTGCTTTTACCTTCATTATGTCACACTGTTACTAAGGTTCCTGTGAGAAAATGCAGGTTGTTATTGCCTGCAAACTACCTCAATTATCATCTGCTCTGACTTTGCAAAGTCGTCATGGGTAGAAACTGTAAGAAGTATAATGCTGACCTAAAGATGTCATAATTTCAAATCCGTTTACAGCTTTTGCTTTGGGCATATATAAAAGAAAATACATTAAGACCTTCTTTTGCCACCCCCCCCCCAAAAAAAAACCAACCAACCAAACAAACAAAACAGCCCAAAACACAAACTTAGAAGGTTAAACACATCTCTAAATTAAAACAAATACTGACCATAACACTAGCAAGGAGTTTACATCCCTGAATTATAAAATGTAAACAAGTGATCTTGCAAACTTTATTTTCAAGGGCTTGTGCCTTTGTAGTGAAGTTTTCAGCTAGAATAACAACACCAGCAGCCTTGCGTGGGCTCAGAATTTCACCACGAAGAGCTGACTGTAACTCCAGCCCTACTCCTGCAGCCCTGTCACAAGAAGACTCACATTTAATACAGTGGGAATTTTTGCCAGATGATAGCCACAGGATCAAACTTCTTGGGTAGGATAAAAATCTAAAGCAAATTTTTACATTCACATTTAAATGTTTTAAGTAGGTGAAGTGAAAATTCTTGGCACTCCCAAATGACATCAAAGATTGAGGGAGGGAAAAAAACAGAAGATTCTTGGTAGCAATATATTTAGCACCTTTCTTGGAATGTAATTGTTACTGGAAACTTTGGGGGTGTATCCATATGCGTTAACCACTCTTGTACAGTAAAGTTCAGTCTCTGAACTCATAAAAGTATTACACAATATTCTTAACTACCTCAAGAGGCCTGATAATAATCATAAAATCATAACATTCCACAATAATCCTGAAGATAAAGGGAATAATTAATTTGCAGCTGGAAAAAAATATGCTACTGCATGTTAACTGCAGTTACAATTTCTCTGCATACTGCAGTGATGCTTCTCACATAGCAAGTAAGAACAGAGTTACAAATATAAAAATGAAAGGCCCAGGCAAACAATTGACTCTGCCAAATTTATAAATTCATCTAAAAATTTGATTTAACGATGTTTTTTTCCAAATATTCATGGGCTGTGTGAAAATCGGGAGGTCAGGAGGAAGTGCAGTGAAAACAACCGATGCAGGTCAGGATCAGATTGGTTTTCCTGTTGTCTTTTAGTAATATTCATCTGTTTGGTTTAATCTTCCTACTGCCACCTGTATGCTATAACAGTGAAGTTTTTATGAAGAACATTTAATGATACTATTATGCTCATAATCAATATTTCCTCTTGAAATGGCACAGCACAGCACTATTAGATTTGAGAAAGAGGGAATTGTGTGAGTGAGAATCTATAGCCACTGCCCAGTCTGTGTGCTTGTTCTTGAGAGTTTGTAAGCAGTTTTGTTGAAAGGTAAGAGAACAACAGGATGGTCCATCAAAATCCCCTATACATTCCTCTTGGCAAGTATTTTACTGCCACCACCACAGTTATATTTAGAGAAGACATATCAATCAAAACCAGACTGTAGAGCCATTTTTAAGCTAGACATTAATATAAATGACAGGACAGCCCTACAGATTTTTAAATCACTCTTGTTCCCTTTTACATATTAATTTCCAGTATTATTATATAATATATACATATTAGTTTCTAGCACCATGAGCAGAAAATACAGACTCTAAGCATACAGTTATTAGAATATTAAACAAATACCTAGGGTCTAAAGTATTCTGCATTTCAAACTGAAATACTGAGATTTTTATTTTATTTTTTTTTTCAAAAATTAAACACAAAAATTATGGCTCAAACCTGCCTACAATTTGCAGGTGACTTAAAATGACCTGAAAAATAAATTAAAATACTATGCATCCAGATGAATTCCTAGTTGAGTATTCAGATGAAACAGCAGAAAGAACAGTAGCTCGTATCATCTTTAGGATATAATTTTTTAAACTCAGTCACAGAACTGTAGCAATTTGGACAGCACAAGGAATATAATTATGGTTTATACAGAAGCCTTTCTGTCTACCAACTTCACATGTATCTATTATGTTATAGTAACGTAAAAAGGTACTTGCTGAAGGAACAAAATATTTTAATTTATTTTTGCTGTTCCATGCACAATATTCCTATTCAGCTCTCAATACTTTCAGAATTACTTTCTTTTAGTTCATCTCCTTCGGAGTACATTTACCACTGACCATCAGATTTTTTAAGTACTGCCACTGTCTGCCTCAGGACAGGAGGGCTGCTCCTTATTTTAATAATTAAGCCCCAACTACATAAATATAAGCACATAAAACACAAGTGGACTAAAAAATATTCTAGGCTGTCAACCAATAAATATTCATGTCTGGATGTTTTTAAAGGAAGTTAGTGTTAACTCTAGGTACTCTATTTGAGCCACAAACATACCCAATACAGTGCAATTCAAGGAGAAAGGAAACAACCCGAATTCTTCCCTCTCTTCTACAATGCAATGTCTACCAACTTCTGGGAAACTTTGGATTTCAGGATAATCAGACCAAGGTTACATGAACACACTGAATTTTATGGCAAGAACCAAACCAAACCAAAACATAAAAACTCCACAATTAAACTCCCTGTAAGATTCTACATTCATTTCTTCTTTATATATATATGTATCTGTGGGTGGGTGTGTATACACATCTATTTTAGACATCTGCATGCATGTGACTTCTCCAAAAATCTTAAATATTGATCACATATTATGTGATAACCATGAAGTGCTTGGCTACCCACTGCCAATGACAATAACAGAACTATTCCCAGAAAATATTTTTCTTAGGTTCTTGTAATATTTGCAGAAACAGTTCTATATTATTAATATTTTAGTTATAACTAAAAGATATTCCACAAGCAGATTTGTGTGAAAAATACAGACATACTTAATATTTGGTACAAGTCTTCAGAAAAAATACAATTAATGAAGATGGTATCAATTATTTTATATAAACATACAAATTCTGACACTATAATACACTTTTTTTTTGGTTGTTGGTTTGTTGCTTTTTTTTAAAGGGGCTGTGCTAGCAAATAGGCTTTAAG
This sequence comes from Micropsitta finschii, assembly GCA_034783455.1. Classification (NCBI taxonomy): domain Eukaryota; kingdom Metazoa; phylum Chordata; class Aves; order Psittaciformes; family Psittacidae; genus Micropsitta; species Micropsitta finschii. The sequence goes on from JAVHNF010035647.1 coordinate 12,730, forward strand.
AAAAATATATTTCTTATGAAAATTTTATGCTTGGAGGAATATACTCCTGATTTAAATGTGGATGATATGACAAAATATTTGCTTTGAGGAAAGGGAGTGACAGAATTAGAAAAGCAAACTCATTCTCTCTGAAATATTTAAACAATTTAGTGAACTTCCTACTCTAAATCCTACTCACGATATTCAATATGAAAACAAGTTAATATAGCTTGATAGTAAAACCAGAGCTAGTGCTGTAACTGGTAGCCTTGGGTGGAAAGGAGTAAGTTGCTTAAATGCAGAATTAACTGATAACTGGTTACCTGTGAGACAGGTTATCAGTTGATGGTCCACTGGTTTAGCTGCTTTCAGTGGCACTATGACAATTTAAATCAGCTGAAGGGCTACCCTACCATTTTGTTGCTCAAACAGTTCAATAGGATGTCTGATTCAGGGAGAAAAGGAGGGAAAGGTTTCTAATAAAATTAATACCACCACCTGATTTTGTGTTTTTTTTATTTCTAAAATAGGCAGAGCTCTAAAAGTCAATAATAATATCACATTGTAGATGTGGGACTGAAGTCAATAAGACACAGTAAATTCAGTTATGGGAAACAGCTTTGAATGGTTTTAATTATATTTTCCTAGAAAGGCTTATAGAATGTTATTGATATTTGACCTGGACAGTTCTGTTTTCTATTACAAAGTACATAATATCAATACAGCACCATATATGTCTGCATTCAGCAGTCCTTAACCCTTTGCATGCTCTGGACGAAAGGAAGGGCAGGTGGATATATATATACACATTTACATATATATATTATTTTTTTTTTAATCTGAGAAAAGCCATCAAACCTGTCACCTGTCATTAAGCATGAAACCGCAGTCGAAGTAAAGAATTAATGAGGTCTGAAACACCATCACATTTCTAGCATGAGGAAGAAAGAGAGAGAGCAGACTATTCATCTCCTGCATGGTGTTTGTATGTTAACTGCATTAGATATCTTTCACTTTACAGTTGCCTCATTCTTTCTCTCTCCTAAAGCCAGCTCCTGCTCCTGACCTCCTATGGAAGCCTCTGCTGTCTGTCACTTTTCCAATGTGTGCATTCCAGCTGATTGAATTTTTTATTAAATTAGATAACCCCATTCAGAAAAAAATAAAAGGAAAAGAAAAAGAAAAGAAAAGAAGGAAAAGGGAAAAAAAAAGAATCAGAAGAAAAGAAAAAAGTTGCAGTTCCTGCCTGGCGTAACTCATCTGACTTCAGTGGGGCTGTCCCAGGGTAGATTCGTCCCTCTGTCTTTGCCAAAAAGAGAACAACAGGAGCCAGCCAAAGGCATCTGCTTTTGCATTTCCCTAGTGAATCCGTTCATTATACTCTCATGATAGAGAAGCTGTAAACAAAGGCACTTCGGGATGTTGCATTGTGCTATCTATAATTACACTGTATGCGCTTCATCAGTACACATGCTTCAGGGCACACTGCAAAAGAGTTTTATGTATTCAGGACTCTTCCTGAGAGGGTGGGTTAAATGAAGGGAAAAGCTAACAGTTAAAAAGGAAAATGTAACAGTTACTTAGAGAGGAGTTCAGCATAAGCGGAAGAAGGCTTTACACACAAGAAAAGACACTAGTAAAATTCCTGCCTAGCAGTATCCTGTTAGTTTGTGTGCTTTAATACTTACACTCACCCTTTCTCTTTAAGATTACAAGCCCTCAGATAGGGACTCAGAAGAATTTTTGTAAAGCAAAAGGTTCCATTTGGAAACTCCCTGAGACTTTTATATAAATGTCCCAACTGTGCTCTGCCTTTAGAGCAATGCAAGTCAGGTTTAATTCCTTGCAAGCATTAGAAAATTCTAGTGTCAGATCATGAGTACTGAACTGTTTATTGCCTAGCACACTAGCTTAAAGTGATTGGCAGAATATGGTGCAAGTCATTTAGCCTCTGAGAAGAAATTCTGTTTATCTTGCAAGCATCTACTGCTCCCACTAACACTGTCTTGGGAGAAATAAAGTCCAGCAGAAATATTAACACCTCTGTGAGAGCGTTGCTTTCAGAGGTCCAGATTCTGCCACCAGAACGTGCATAACCCACACTCTGTTTAGAAGTGTTTGTGTTTGAAAAGAACCAGAAAAAAATTAATCCTTAAGATAACCAACACCCAGATGGGCTGGGGAGGCAGGCATGGAAGGGCTGGAAGCTGAGATGGGTCTTGGAAGAGAAGTACAGGCAAAGGCAGCAAGCAAGGGTGAACACACGGGTTGGTGGACAGAGTTCTGCAGCAAATTCTACTTTGTATTACCTGTATGCGCTTATAATGTATTCTGCTGCAAAATCATAGTCTTAGGTTTGTTCAGTTTTCAATAAAAGTGACATGACAAGGGGGAATGGCTTTAAACTGACAGAGAGGAGATTCAGAATGAAAAGTTCAGACAGTTGTTTTCTGAATACTGTTAGATGAAGGTAAAAACTGTCAGACTTGTGTCACTTGAAAAGTAACAGATAAGTAATTACAGTTTAACAGTATCTCCTTCCTCTAGAATGGACCAGACATCCACATGTTGCCTGAGTCACTGCACAGGTGACAATGACCACACCATGGGGACCAACAGCCAGTGATGACTGTGTCAAAGTGACAGGGAAAGTAACCTACCTATTTCTCACTAGAAAATAAGAGCAAAAAACTCTGCCCCAGCTAAGTCTCAGGGTTTAGCATCTTACATACAGAATATATCCCAGGAATTCTCTAACAGGAGCTGGCTCTGAAGGAAATGATTACATAGCAACCCTTTAAAACCTTGCCATAAGAGCTGTCGACTTACTTTTAATGTTAGGATTTAAAAAGTGCCTGCACTTATTTCATCGTGATATTATTCGTGAGCTTGCCCTACACATGAGGAAAGAAAGCCAGCAAAGGACATGAACAGGCATTATTACCATGTCAGAAAACTCCCAGCCAAGACATAGTCATTCCATTCAAATTCAGAAAGGTTGGAGACTTGCTAGCCTGAATTTCAGAGCTGTGCGATTAAGTGTAACAAAGAGGAAAGGATACCCAGTGTAGTAAAATAATAATATACTACCATTTTGCACAAAAATATAGTCACTCCATAACAGCCTTTGTAAAAGTCCTCCCAGCATTCATAACAATAATTTATATTAATAGTTATTAGTAACATCTTACCTAGCTATTCAACTCCACAGATGTCAAAATCTAACAAAGAAAGGACCATCATTTGATCATGCTGCATTATCTAAAGCTGGACCTTAGACAACAGTCAAGGTTTGACCATCATGGCAGGTAACCATATTGTGACTACTGGCACCAAGAAATCCATAAGAGATACAGGAACCAACATGTGGCTTCTGCAAGAAATTTTCCCCAGACCTTCCACTACACAGAACAGAAAAACCTCTTAGATGTACGTGAAGGAATCTACTTCTACAGGTCAAAAAGTCTTTAAGGATTATTATTTTCTTTTAAATTCCTTTGGGCTAATTAAACCAGAAGTGATGTTTAGGAAGAGTGCCAATGTACACCCTTTGGAATTATTTCAGCTTTATGCAGAGCCCTAGTGTAGCCCCAGGAGTGAGTTTGTTTTGAACAAAACTACCTGTGGAAAACTGGATGAGACCCACATGTTGCCTCATCAACTCTGAAGTTTAGAAATATGGATGGGTCTTCAACAAGTGAACTGGAACATAAGTCATCCATCCAAGACAAGTACACAATGCTCACTATTTCTGTGTACTACCAGGATGCCATGGTTAGACGTACTATACAAGTAATAAATGAGTGAAAAGTACAGCAGGCTCCATTCAGAGGATTTTAAGCAAAACTTCACTCTGGGCAAGTCTAGGTCTGGGCTGGAAGGAAGGCTGAAATACAAAGTTGCACACAGCCAAAAGTGCTGTTTCAAGTGGCTTGGGATCAAACCCATCCTGATTTGCACCCAAACCATATTCCATTTCAGGCTCTCTTCAAACTTAGCCAACTGTTGCTGAACAGTTCACAAACTTTAGTGAACTTGTCCTGAACTTTGCATTGGAAATGAACAAGTAAAATAAAACAGTCAAGCTGAAGGGTCTGCCTTCAGACATTTTGCCCAGCTCTGATATGATGCCTTATAAAAATAATAATTAGTATTCTATTCCACACAGTGATCCAAAACCCCATTCCTCATACAAGTTCCCAAATTTCTATGTCTAAGGACTTCTCTCATCTCATCAGCTTAGCAGAAACTATGATCTTTCATGTGAAAACCCCAGCTACAGAAACACTGTAGGCTATGCATAATTCTTTCACTCAGAGAAGTAAAATCCCCCCATCTCAAAAAGCTTTTCTAGTTAACAATAGCAACACATTCTTAAAAGATTTTTGAAGGCCAAATGAAAAGCTGCTTTCTATTTTTACGGAAAGTCATAAAATAATATAGAAGAACTTTGAAAATTGATCATGGTCCTGTGAGTGGTAGTAATTCCAAGTTTAGACTCACAGATTCCACTATGTGTCTTTATTTATTAGTCTGCTATATATAGAACCCTTTCCTATTCACCATAAGTTATGGCAGCTTTGAATCTTCCCAGCAACAAGTGCCTTAATGCTCCTCTGAGTGGGAGTATATTCTTCTCAGTGAGGTACCTCCCCTCAGTTTTAGCATCCCTTTTTAACACACTCACTTAAAAGCTCTATCATAGAACAAGCACTGCAGGCCTGGGGAGCTTTAAGATAAACTGCAAAGCAGTTTGGGAAGATGAGAAAAAGGGAGAATGAACCATCTGCTACTATATGCAACTCTTTAACTCTTATCCATGTTCATTTTTAACCTGTTCTAATTGCCAGCTCATTTTTTAATGTAATCCCTATTTTTGACAAATCATTACTAGTTTTGTAGTGACAGTATTAAACCATTTAATAAATGAGCTTACACAAACCTCACTCTGATATTCTGAAAGTAAAAAAGTCAAACAAGCAAGCAAAGCTCCACTGCTAACTTCTAAACCATTTCATATCCTCAAGGATTGTGCGTTTGAAAACAAGTGAAATTATCAGATTCTTGAAAAATGCATTTTTGATTCTGCACAGCTCTATTTCTATAAGCCACTGCATAGTAACTCCTTCAGTTTTGCACCTAACCTAAAGAACAGGCAAGTAAAAATAGTTCCTGCCTCTTATCTTTTCATCTGAACCTTTTCTTTTCAACCCTTCTGTTGCTCAAGAGAAATGCAGTGATAGCAGGATCAAACACAACATGTAAATAACCATGAGCCACTGAGGATTCACTGAGGTTTCTCCTTTGATCTACTGAAACAATGATTTGTCTCTGATCATTTAACAACATCTACCCTGAATCTTTTCATATTTGGTGTACATCTTACACCACAGGTCCTGACCTTGTGTAGGTAGATCTGGTTTTCCTGGGAAGCCTTTCTGACAACTCATGAGAATGTGGTAATGTACACTGTCATTGTGGCAAGTAGAGTTTAAGGGAATACCAGCTACAAACATCTATGCCTGTTCCTAATGCTGCTGTGGGGCTGTGCTCTGAAACATGGAACTTACGTGGAAGTGAAAATTAACTGGGGCAAGCAGGAAAGAGATTAGTTAGCTTTTCCCCTCTTCCACTGTGTTTTGCTGATGTTAGTCTCTGGCATCCATGTAGGCCCTCTTCAGATACCGGAAGGCTGCTATGAGGTCTTCACACTGCTTCTCTGCTCCAGGCTGAACAGCCCCAATTTTCTCAGCCTGTCTTCGTATGGGAGGATCCCACCTCTAAAACACTTGGAAGATGGTTGACCATTCCAAGGATGAAAGACTCATTGTTTGAGAACTTTCCATTGCAACTGATATTTTAGTTTTCCTCTGCGGTTATAGCACCTGAAAGCTTTTTTTTGTTCTAAATCAGACCCTCATCCAGTCACTTGCCTCCAGGAGCTGGGACTTTGAGGGAAAAAAAATCCAATTTCAAAACTTTAACTGCATGCATTCGGAAAGCTGTTTTCTCCTGAGCATTGACATCAATATATCTTCCACATTCTAGTTTATCACCCACGCGCTTCTCACCACACCTTAAGGCCCAGTCTCTTTTTCATCAGGGAGAGACTGGCTACCAAACTGTACTTGGGTTGTCCAGTAATAGGATTATAGCAAATAATACCAACCACACACTTATTCATATGGAAACAGCATTAATCCCTTCTGCCTGCCCCACCCCATAACTTTCTGTCTGAGCACAAAAGCTATGT